>JABMCL010001863.1:925000-930000 GCA_018857735.1 Alviniconcha marisindica | reverse complement strand
GCAGACAGACAGAGACAGAGACAGAGACAGAGAGACGTAGCAGATGAGGAAGACGTAACCGCCTGTATCTAAGTACACCTGGGTGTTTGCTACAGCCCTGTATTGACAACTGATGATAACTTTGCCGACGATAACTTACCTGACACAGACGAGGACGAAGCAGATGAAGAAGGTATACATGCCGATGGTAAAGTGCACCTGACTGTTTGCCCAAAAGTGCTGATGAGAACTAGTACGACGATACCGTACCCGACACAGATCAAAGACGGGACAGATGAGAAGGCGTACATTCCGATGTCCAGGCACAAATTCATGTTCACCGTGTACTCACCCGATGACAACTTACCCGACACAGATAAAAACGAAGCAGATGAGGAAGATGTACATTCCGACGAACAAGCACACGTTCATGTTCACCGTGTACTCACACACTCGACGACAACTTACCGGACACAGATGAGGACGAGGCTGATGAGGTAGATGTACATTCCGATGAACAAAGCTGATGACGGAGAGTACAAAGCTGATGAGGTAGATGTACATTCCGATGAACAAGCACACGTTCGTGTTCACCATGTACTCACTGACCCGACGACAGCTTACCCGACACAGATGAGGACGAGGCTGATGAGGAAGGTGTACATTCTGATAACAAAGCTGATGAGGTAGATGTACAAAGCTGATGAGGTAGATGTACATTCCGATGAACAAGCACACGTTCGTGTTCACCATGTACTCACTGACCCGACGACAGCTTACCCGACACAGATGAGGACGAGGCTGATGAGGAAGGTGTACATTCTGATAACAAAGCTGATGAGGTAGATGTACAAAGCTGATGAGGTAGATGTACATTCCGATGAACAAGCACACGTTCGTGTTCACCATGTACTCACTGACCCGACGACAGCTTACCCGACACAGATGAGGACGAGGCTGATGAGGAAGGTGTACATTCTGATAACAAAGCTGATGAGGTAGATGTACAAAGCTGATGAGGTAGATGTACATTCCGATGAACAAGCACACGTTCGTGTTCACCATGTACTCACTGACCCGACGACAGCTTACCCGACACAGATGAGGACGAGGCTGATGAGGAAGGTGTACATTCTGATAACAAAGCTGATGAGGTAGATGTACAAAGCTGATGAGGTAGATGTACATTCCGATGAACAAGCACACGTTCGTGTTCACCATGTACTCACTGACCCGACGACAGCTTACCCGACACAGATGAGGACGAGGCTGATGAGGAAGGTGTAGAGACCGATAGCGGTGTGCACGCTCGTGTTGACCGTAGCCCCACAGTACTGACAGACGATGAAGGCTGGAACCTGGGTGTACGGGGCTATCTGACCAGGGGCCGCCGCTGGGTGGTGCGGCTGGGTCACCACCACAGCTGCAAGGTCATGGTCAACGGTGCATTTAGGTCAATAAGGTCACGTAAGGTAAGACCGCATGATTACATGAGCATCAGGCTTATAAGCCGGTTATAATCATTAAGCCGAGAACGAAATCCAACAAATCGAAGATGGAAGTTGGACTGTCGTTTATGCATTCAGTTATTTTACGCGTGGGGAGGTTTAGGGGGAAACGAAGTTGAATGAACCCCAAAAGCAGAAAATCGGAAAGAAGCATTTCTGGCAGTAGCATTAACACGTCAAGCTATATTCTGACCTAGTCCCGGCTTAAACCAGGGAACACTTCATAGCTCTGGATTGTTAGTTTAATGTAGGCTACGGGAAACTTTCATTTCTGCATCCTCGATACGCTATTCCTGGAAAACGATTAGGATGGTTAACTGGTAATGGGCGACTAAGCTGCATATTGATGGTGATGGTCACTTTTATATAGCGCTATTAACGCTCCGCTCTCGAGCAGACTCACTGTGCTTTTGTCGCATGTGATTGTATTATTTATTTATTTTTACAGCGCTTTTTGAATATCCGTACTTAAGCGTTGTTCAGTTGTTACATGACAAGTTCCACTTAAAACTGCTGCCGTCTCGGCACGTTCTGTCTACACCATACAACCATGCACCATGTCACGTCATTTCATGCAAAGCCACATACGTAGGACGCATGCGTGTTTAGCTGTAACCTGCCACCTGCGCTTTTGGCAGAATGACCGGGATCTGTTACGTGCTACTGCGGTAACACGGGGGAGAAACGGATACCGAAATAAGAATCAGCACAGAAAGTTGACCCTGGAGAAGAAAATTCCCCCGCCGCTCTTGCAGGGACTCGAAGCCTCGACTGGCTTTGGATCACAAGTTGTTTGAGATTATTAAGTTAATATTTTGTTAATTGTTGTATGAGTGGACGAGCGGAGACTGGTGTGCGCATGTCAGTCATTGTGTGTGTGTGTGTGTGTGTGTGTGTGTGTGTGTGTGTTGTGTGGTGTGTGGTTGTGTGTGTGTGTATTGTTCGATAGTCGATAATGGTAATTTAAGCTACAATAATTACGGTTTTGTTTGCTGAAATGTATACTAATGTAGTTTTTGTGATAAGATGTTTGTACAGCGCAGTGAGTTTAACTCTCGTTAAATAACAGCGCTTATAAGAATTATTTATTATTATTATTATTAAGTCCGGCGTACTAACCACTGAGCCATCCCCGCTCCCCTATTGCTTCGCTTGGTGGCGGTGGGCGCTTAGGGGTTTTGACAAAGTTGTAGTCAGCCGCAAATTATCTCCCCTATGCTATCAAGCTGGCGCTCGCTGGGCAAATTTGGACAGTATAAAGGATGGTGTTAATAGTAAGATCAGCATGGTTCAGGAGCTGTGTGAGAGTCGAGGTGGACGTCCTGGACTGTCCGTCCTAACGAGCCTTCTGGTTTCCGTGGACGTAAAGATTTATTGCACCGTGCTTCGGCATTGGTCACAACTTGTCCCTAATATGTCAACTGACATCTGAGGACATAAAGCATCACTTCATCATCATCATCATAAGATCAGCTGTGAGCTGGTTTGGCCTAGCGGTAAGGCGTTAGGCTGGTAAGCGAAGGACCTCGGTTCGATACCGCTTCGGCTCTCCTTTCTCTTCAAAAAGGTTGTGGTTTGTGGACACTGTCTTGTGACTTTGTCCATCACTTCCTACTGAAACATTAAAATGGCTCTCATCGCTGCCCATCTTAATGCAAGAATCATTCTGGTGGTGACAGCGTAGCGATAGGTATATATCTCTCCCTCTTCCCCCACCTCCATACCCCCTTCCATACCTTACGGTTTCTGTGGACGTTAAGCACCATGTTTACATACTAAGATCAGCATAGTTATGGTGATAATCGTAAGATCAATATAATTACAGTGATGATCGTAAGATCAGTATAACTATGTTGATAATCGTAAGATTAGTATAATTATGGTGATAATCGCAAGATTTTTATGGTTATAATCGCAAGATCAGTATAATTATGGTGATAATCGTAAGGTCAGTCTATGGTGATAATGTAAGATCAGTCTATGGTAATGGTCGTTAGATCAGTATACTTATGGCGAAAATCGTAACATCAGTCTACGGTGGTGGTCGTTAGATCAGTCCAATGCCTCTTCTGTGAAAAGACTTCAAATAGAAAGGAAGAAGAAGAACTCTCACCCAATGGAATGCGTTGTGTACGACCGCATAACTATACCGAGTGATCCACAGAGCACTCAGCTGGCGATCACAACAACAATAAAAACACAGAGCTCAGGAGCTGTGCCAACTTGGAGGTGGCCTGGGCTCTCATTCCTTGTCCCATTCTTCTCCCCGTCCCCAATAAGCCGTGCAGTTTCTGTGGACGTAAAGCACCACGAAAGAAGAAGAACACAGCGTTCAGAGTTCAGGAGCCGTGTGAACAGGGAGGTGAGCCTGGACTTTCATTCCTTATTTCATTCTTTCCCCGTCCCTGACAATTAAACCATACGGTTTGTGTGGACATAAAGCTCCAAGAAGAAGAAGAAGAAGAAGGAGGAGGAAGAGGAAGAGGAGGAGGAGGAGGAGGAGAAGAAGAGGAAGAAGAAGAAGAAGAAGAAGGAGAAGAAGAAGGAGGAGGAAGAGGACGAAGAGAAGGAGGAGGACGAGGAGTCAAAGAAGAAGAAGAAGAAGAAGAAGAGGAGGAGGAGGAGGAAGAGGACGAAGAGAAGGAGGAGGACGAGGAGTCAAAGAAGAAGAAGGAGGAGGAGGAGGAAGAGGAGGAGAAGAAGAAGAAGAAGAAGGAGGAGGAGTTGAAGAAGAAGAAGAAGAAGAAGAAGAAGAAAAGAGGAGGAGGAGGAGGAGGAAAAAGAAGGAAGAAGAGGAGAAGGAGGAGAAGAAGAAGAAGAAGAAGAAGAAGAAGAAGAAGAAGAAGAAGAAGGAGGAGGAGGAGGAGGAGGAGGAGGAAAAGGAGGAAGAAGAGGAGAAGGAGGAGCAGAAGAAGAAGAAGACCACCACCACCAGCAGCACTGCAGTGCATCAGAGAGCACCGTCCTTACTTGTGGTCACGCCAGGGGCCATGCACACGGTTTGTGGAGGTCCAGCGACAGGCTGGTTGGGTGGCGGGTACATGGCGGGTGGAGGTGGCTGGTAGAAGGCATCTTGTCCTGGAGCTACCTGCGTCATGGTGCTGGGGTCGGTTGTATCCTGGCTAGCTGGAGGGTGGAGAGAAAAAAAACATTGATGGTTAGATCGTACTATGCTATGTGGTGATGCTGCTCTTTACAGATGCTGTTTCTGCCGCTATTGTATGATTATGTAGTTGTTGTATTTTTTAACTGAAGTCGGAGCGCATAGCGGTGGACGTTAACACTGGTAATACTCTGATAAACAGGCTCACACACACACACACACACACACACACACACACACCACACACACACACACACACACAGCACACACCACATCACACACAACCGGAACACAGCATCACGCATGCACATGCGCTGGGCGCACACCACACACACACACACACAACACACACACTACATTCACACACACTACATCACACACACACACACTACATTCACACACACACACAC
>JABMCL010001863.1:910000-912500 GCA_018857735.1 Alviniconcha marisindica | reverse complement strand
TGGTGACAGTGATGATGGTGACTGAAATGGTGACAGTGATGGTGACTGCGATGGTGACAGTGATGGTGACAGTGATGGTGACTGACACGGTGACAGTGATGGTGACTGAAATGGTGACAGTGATGGTGATTGCGATGATGACTGTGATGGTGACTGCGATGGTGACAGTGGTGGTGACTGACACGGTGACAGTGATGGTGACTGACACGGTGACACGGTGACACGGTGACAGTGATGGTGACTGAAATGGTGACAGTGATGGTGACTGCTATGGTGACAGTGATGGTGACTGCAATGGTGACAGTGATGATGACAGTGATGATGGTGACTGAAACGGTGACAGTGATGGTGACTGCGATGGTGACAGTGATGGTGATCGTGATGATGATAGTGATGATGACAGGGATGATGACAGGGATGATGACAGCGACGAGACGATGGTAGTGATACGTTCCTCAAAGCTGAAGGTTCCAAGGCCAGGCTGAGTCACTTACGAGGAATTAAAAAAAAACACCATTTTTATGATAATGATGATGATAGTGATGATGACAGGGATTGTACAGCAATTTTGACAGTGATGGTGACAGCGACGAGACGATGGTAGTGATATGTTCCTCAAAGTTGGAGGTTCCAAGCACAGGCTGAGTCACTGACGAAGCATAATATTATTTTTGATGACACTGATGATGACAGGGATGATACAACGATGATGAGAGTGGTGGTGACAGCGACGAGACGATGGTAGTGATATTTTCCTCAAAGTTGAAGGCTCCAAGTCCAGGCTGAGTCACTGATGAGGATTTTTTTTATTTTAAATTATGATAGTGATGATGACAGTGATAATGACAGGGATGATACAGCGAGGATGACAGCGACGAGACGTTGGAAGTCTTTCCAAGCTGAAGCCCCCAAACTCCAGTTTGTCCCCCCTCCCCCCACCCCCCCACCCCCCACTCACCCCCCCACCCCCACACGCACCCCCACCCAGGGGGAATACAAAACTTCATGTAAATGACAGTAATGATGACAACGAGGATGCCAGTGATGGAGACAGCGACGGGACAATAGTAGTTACACACTCCAAACATCTCTTTCCGGCACCTTCCTCCAAACTCTGCCAGAATTGGTTACGCCACTGAAGAGGCACTCTTTATCTCCGCTGCAGCTGTCCAGCGACGCGGTCAGCGCCCTCCGAAAGGTTTCGGGTACTGATAAGACTGTGGAGCAACCTAGCGCCCAAGCACGCACGTAAACATGAGACGCATCCACCCTGGGTAAAAAAAAAGTTCCGTCTCGATTCAAACGATTTTGGTTTTATTTCAGCTGGTGTAAGCAACATGGTCAGTTACAAAACAAATGTCTGATATAATCTGAGTTGTTTGTAACAAACGTGCTACTGTTTGAGCAGCAACAAAAAACTGCTCGTTTGTTGACAGTTTTTTGTACCCTATGACGTAACTAAATATAGCAATGGTTGAAGGAAGGATGTCGTAAACCACTGCTTGGAGTTTGTAGTAGGTACGATGCAATAAGTGATGCTTAATGTCATCGGATGTCGGCTGAACATATTAGGGACAAGCTGAGACCAATGCCGAAGCACGGTTCAATAAATCTTTACGTCCACGGAAGCCAGAAGGCTCGTTAGGACGGACAGCCCAGGACGGCCACCTCGACTCTCACACAGCTCCTGAACTATGGAATTGTAGAAGTTATAGTCACTCCTGGAAGTACGTACGGCAGGTGAAAACGATGTGACAGCAGCAACTCACCCGTGTTGCCCTGGGGCTGATGCTGGAAGGCGTAGCCGGGTGGGGGGGGCTGGTAGCCGGGTGGCGGGGGCTGGTAGCCGGGTGGCGGGGGCTGGTAGCCGGGTGGTGGGGGCTGGTAGCCGGGTGGGGGCGGTTTCTGGTCTGGCGGGGGGTACACGGCACCAGGGGGAGGGGGGTAGGCTTGTTCGGGGGGCGGGGGATAGGCTGGTGGAGGCCCCTGGTCAGCAGGCGTGACCGCTGTCATGGTGTGACGGTGGGTGTCTGTCTACAAGGGGCTTGGCTTTAATTCTGCGTTCAGAAGTCTTTCTGTCTGAAAAAGATATTAATTATCCATCACCACAACTACAACCATCGTCATCATCATCATCATCATCGTCGTCGTCGTCGTCGTCGTCGTCAAAACACGTCTAATGAAATAAGGAAAGTGAGGCCGGTCAGGCGGACCGTCAATTTTCAAGGGTCTTAATTTTAGAAGCTCAAAAAAACATAAATCAATCTCATGTCGTCGTCGTCGGTCGTCGTCAAAACACGTCATAATGATAATAAGAGAAAGATGAGGGGCAGGGGAAAGAGAGCAACGACCAAACAACTGATCGACTCCCATAGTCCACAGCTACTACTAACAATAATAATGAGTGCTTTGAGGGGCGTAACGCGTACACAGGCCCTAAGCGCTTTATATACACATTCTTTAAATGTACATGTTTTTAAGATTCAATACATACAACACA
>JABMCL010001863.1:887500-890000 GCA_018857735.1 Alviniconcha marisindica | reverse complement strand
CAGCACGACCTCCCTGAACAGAAAGAGAACACTTCCAACTGCCTCTTGAAAGTCCATCTAAGATCTAGGGTCGTACGTTTTCGGGGTGGGGATAGGGGGTTGTTTTGTTTTATTTATTTTATTTTATTGTTTGTTCCCTGCTCTGTGTGTGTGTGTGTGTGTGTGGTGTGTGTGTGTGTGTGTGTGTGTGTGTTGTGTGTTGTGTGTGTGTGTGTGTGTGTGTGTGTGTGTGTGTGTGTGTGTGTGTGTGTGTGTGTGTGTGTGTGTGTGTGTGTGTGTGTGTGTGTGTGTGTGTGTTTGTGTGTTGCGTGTGTGCGTGTGTGTGTGTGTGCGCGCGCGCGCGTGCGTGAGCGCGCATGCGTTTGTGTATGTGATAGTTAATGCACTACACCTACCCTATTTATTATTTATGTTTGTTTATTTTGCTCGTGACCGTAATTCAAATTTCTCTGTGTTTACAGAGGACGAATAAATATTTTCGATTCTTAAACTCTCATGATGGTGATGATGATGATGTTGATGATGATCCAAGAGACATGATGATGATGATGAAGATGATGATGATGATGATGATCCAAGAGACATGAAGATGATGATGATCCAAGAGACATGATGATGTGATGGTGGATGTGGTGGATGTGATGTGATGTGATGATGGTGGTGTGATGTGTGTGTGATGATGATGATGAGACGATGATGATGATGATGATGATGATGATGATGATGATGATGATGATGATGATGATGATGATGATGAATAGTAGTAGTAGTATAATCGCTTTTATGACAGATGGACCCCCACAGTCATGTTGTTTTGCAGTGGTAGTGAGCAAACTCCTCAAACC
The DNA here is from genome assembly GCA_018857735.1 of Alviniconcha marisindica. NCBI lineage: Eukaryota > Metazoa > Mollusca > Gastropoda > Provannidae > Alviniconcha > Alviniconcha marisindica. Next base: position 889,155 of record JABMCL010001863.1, on the reverse strand, counting down.
TTGCAGCTGTGCCTCAATGCCGGACAACAGCCCACCCCGTCACCGCAACGCGCACCAACTGCCAGCAGCTGATGTCCGCCCGCTGTCACGTTGTTGTTGTTCATGCTGTCTTTCAGTGGTTGTTGAAAGCAGTCAGTCTCCTCAAACCTTGCAGCTGTCTGAGTGCGGAACAACGCCCCATCCCGTCTCTGGAACTTGTCCCTACTGCCAGCAACAGACGACCACTTCAGTGACGTTGTTGTTGTTCATGCTGTCTTTCAGTGGTTGTGGAAAGCAGTCAGTCTCCTCAAACCTTGCAGCTGTCTGAGTGCGGGACCACGCTCCATCCCGTCTCTGGAACTTGTCCCTACTGCCAGCAACAGACGACCACTTCAGTGACGTTGTTGTTGTTCATGCTGTCTTTCAGTGGTTGTGGAAAGCAGTCAGTCTCCTCAAACCTTGCAGCTGTCTGAGTGCGGGACCACGCTCCATCCCGTCTCTGGAACTTGTCCCTACTGCCAGCAGCAGATGACCACCGTGACTTCCCAGGATCAGTCTGCAGCACAGCAAAACGTCCTCTGCCTCCTGCTGCTCGCCTCCTGGTACTGCTCTATTTTATTTTAAACCTTTTCGCAGCAGCGATAGTAAGGCTGGTCTTACGGTTATCAAAGCTACAGCACGTGGCAATGGAATGCATCAAAAGGGCAAAATAAGGAAAAATCAAAAGAGCAAAAATCAAAGCAGTTCAACATAAACTTGTTTTTGTGAACGGTGTGTGTGGTACGTGTGTGTGGTTGCATGTGTTGTGTTTTAGGGTGTGTGGTGGGTGTGTGTGTGTGTGAGGGGGTGGGAGATAGGTGGGTAGTGTGTGTGTGTGTGTGTGTGTGTGTGTGTGTGTGTGTGGTGTGTGTGTGTGTGTGTGTGTGTGTGAGGGAGTGAGAGAGTGTGTGTGTGTGTGTGTGTGAAGAGATGAGAGAAGGAGAGAGAGGAGAGAGAGAGAGAGAGAGAAGTGTGTGTGTGTGTGAGAGAGAGGAGAGAGAGAGAGAGAGTGGGTGTGTGGGTGTGGAGTGGTGTGTGAGGAGAGAGAGAGGAGAGAGAGAGAGAGAGAGAGAGTGTGTGTGTGTGTGTGTGGGGGTGTGTGTGTGTGTGTGGTGTGTGAGAGAGAGAGAGAGGGAAGAGAGAGAGAGTGTGTGTGTGTGTGTGTGTGTGTGAGAGAGAGAGAGAGAGAGAGAGAGGGGGTGTGTGTGTGTGTGTGTGTGAGAGAGAGAGAGAGGAGAGAGTGTGTGTGTGTGTGTGTGTGTGTGTGTGTGTGTGTGTGTGTGTGTGTGTGTGTGTGTAGTGTGTGTGTAGTAGAGAGAAGGGAAGGTGTGTGTTGGTGTGTGTGTGTGTTGGAGAGAGAGAGAGAGAGAGAGAGTTGGTGTGTGTAGTGTGTGTGTAAAGAGACTAGCAGAGAGAAGAGGTGTTGTGTTGTGTGTTTGTTGGTTGGTGTGTGTGTGTGTGTGTGTGTGTTTGTGTGTGTGTGTGTGTGTGTGGCATAAGAATGTAGGCGGCCTATAAAAGAAAGGCCCGATATAACTGGAGTTGTCTGTTACCAGCTTACTGCCATTCGAGCACCAATGCCGGAAAAACTGACGGGGACCCGAGGCGTAACCAATTAAGGTAGAGGTTGGAGGAAG
>JABMCL010001863.1:877500-880000 GCA_018857735.1 Alviniconcha marisindica | reverse complement strand
CCGCGAAGGTCAGATATCATCAGGTCCAAGCAATGTAGAAGAAGTAGAAGAAGAAGAAGCCAAGAGGAAAAGAAGGAAAAAGGAAGGAAAAAGAAGAAAAGCAAGCTTAAGAACAGAAGAAGAATGAAGAAGAAGAAGAAGAAGAGCCAAGCAATGTAGAAGAACAAGAAGCCAAGCAATGAAGAAGAAGAAGAAGGAAGCCAGAAATAAAAAACCCAAGCAATGAAGAAGAGAAGAAGAAGAAGCCAAGCAATGTAGAAGACAAAGCCAGCAGAAGAAGAGAAGAAGAAGAGCAATAGAAGAAAGAAGAAGAAAGAAGCCAAGCAGGAAGAAGAAGAAGAGAAGAAGAGAAGAAGAACGTGAAGAAGAAGAAGAAGAAGCCAACCCAGGAAGAAGAAGAAGAGAAAGAAGAAGAAGAAAACTTGAAGGACCATAAAGAAGAAGAAAAGAAGCCAAGCAATGTAGAAGAACAAGAAGCCAAGCAATGTAAAGAAAGAAGAAGAAGCAAGAAGTAAAACACCAAGCAATGTAGAAGAAGAAGAAGAGAAAAGGGAAATGTAGAAGAAGAACAACAACACTTTTTTGTAAAGCGCCTTTCCCTGCGGCTCAAAGCGCTGACAGCATCATATGACCAAAATGTACTTCGAAGTGAAAATGTTTCTCAGCAATTTAACAAAATCTAACGCATAATGTAGACATCGGCAAAGGTTGAGGTATATATATATATATATATATATATATATATTTATATATATATATATATATATTAAAACCACGTGCAATAAACAACAAGGCAGATCTGATGGCGATTACTTGTCCCCCGTTTATTGGGAGGGGGGTGGGGGGGGGGGGGGGGGGGGGAACTAGAATGGTCCGAAAAAAGGCAGGTAGACTAGAATTGCTAGCAGTATTCGAAGCATATAATAAATTATGTACAAGGCCTGTTCCAGGCTTCGGAGAGAGAATGAAAGCTGGTTTCGGGTCGCGCTGAGTTCTCTAACTTCGTTTATGCAACATCGTGGGAGGAATGCAGAGAAACAGAAAGGAAAAAATATATTAAAAAAAGGAAAAAAAATCAAATCAGCTAGAACGGTTGTTTCAACAAGAATGCCCATAGGTTTTCAGTTCTAAAATAGGTAACATTATCTATTATCACAAGAGTCTAATTGCCATAAGTCCGTTTACCGCAACCTTTTGTTCAGTTTATTAAAACACCAACACCGTCAAGCAAGCAGTAAACAGTTAACAGGTTGTCGTATTTCCAGTTTGGATGTCACAATCGTATTTCCAATAGGGATGTCACAGTAATGTGCTATGAAGGGGGGGGGGGGGGGGGGGGAGGGGGGGAACTAGCCGTAGTTAGACACTGGTTGTAAAAAATGATGACGATGATGTATACCGAGTTTCATGTCCTTGGATACCGGGTTTACGTATTAGGGACAAACTGTGACCAAAGCCTAAGCATGGGTCAGTGTTGCTTTACGTCCACAGAAACCGTAAAGCTCATTAGGACGGGGAGCCCAGGACGGCCACCTCCACTTTCACACGGCTGCTGAACTCTGACGGTTGTAATTAGACCGCCTTACCCTATAAACGTCCAGTGAGAGCAGCTGATTCCGACAAAACGTATGCAGAAAACGCGTCATGCATAATATTACAGACTGCACCTTGATCCAAACACATAAATGATTCAAAAGAACGCTTATTTCATATGTTATAATTTGCATCGTGTTGTCTATGTCATAATAAATAACCGTTCTTTTGAATCTTTTATGTGTTTGGATCTTATTTTAGAACGCTAGCAGTCATTCTTGTTTCAGACCCAACTGGAATGCACAAGAAAAATGCACACCTGTCAGACTAACTGGAATGCACAAGAAAAATGCACACCTGTAACTATGGATCTAAGTGGAATGCGCAAGAAAAATTTACACCTTTAACTGTGGATCTAACTGGAAAGCACACAAAAATGTACACCTTTAACTGTAGATCTAACTCAGATGTACAAGGAAATACGTAAGATGTAGTTAGCAGCTGCTTTAACTCGACGTATCATAAGTTTAAAAATTAAGAGGAAAATTGAAAAAGACATAACCAGCCCAAATATACACAAACCTGTAATGTTATACTTACCAAACTGTTTCAGTGGGCTCTGAAAATGTCAGGTGTACCCGTACAAAGTAAGACGTTCCTACTCAGTGTAGTGATGTAGAGATAACCAAACCTTGCATCCAAGCCTACTATATATACACCCTTGTCCACACGAGAAAAAATAAAATAAAATAAAAATGGTAATTTTCTTTCTGTATGTTCGTGCCTAACCCCTGTATATGTCATTCAAATTGATCGTCATAATTATTTTCAAGAACTTTGGCCGTCAAAATGGAAACAGATGTTGTGCTATGGTTACTCCTACCTTTCGGGGATAAAAGCCTGGAAAATATGTTGTTGTGTGAAATCGAAATGTCTCAGCATTTGAAATACTCCTCTCCCAGCCTCC
>JABMCL010001863.1:857500-860000 GCA_018857735.1 Alviniconcha marisindica | reverse complement strand
TTTAAATCACTCTTAACAATACAACGGACTGTTTCTTATTTATGTTTTTTAAACTCTTTGACTGGTAAGATGCCCGAACTATATCTCCTGGAAGCGTCTTACGCAATCCAAGAGTACGTGTGGTCAGTATTGCTTAATAGTTTAACTGTTCAGTTGACCAACAGTAAAATAAAGACAGAAACCGTCTTAACGAGGATACGGTTAGAACAAAGTCTGTTAACAGAACCTCTGATCCTTTTTGCCTATACTTTTATGTGTGAAAGCATTAACATGATAACGTTAGAGTGAAGCTGTGTGTGTTTGTTTTTATGTAGGTGTATGACTTAGTCTCTATTAAAATTGTTGTTTTTATTATTGTATATAACTGTATATGAGCATGTATGAGTACACGTTGTACTAGTGTTAAAACAGTATATATAATTCTTTTTAACCTAATTACACAACGCTTATAAATTCATTTTGGATTTGCTCCACATAAATATCACTTGACTTATTGGAGTCTTTTTATTTTATTTTATTTTTTAGGTCAAATTGTAGAAGAAGAAAAAACAAGCAAATAGTTAATTGCTGAGGCGTTATATTTAGATCTGGAAGACCTTAAACAGAGTAAATCTGACGGGGACAAAATATTTAAAAAATGGAGAGACAGAAAGTCGTACTCCCTTCATAAGGATGGACTGACTGGAGTCGAGAAAAAGTAGTTATAACAATTTTACAATTTCTTTATGTTTGATGTCAGCCAGTTGCGATTTCCAAAGCGACACGCTGTGCGGCTGGGAAAACCTGGATGTGAATGTGGATGGTCCTCACTGGGAGACAGAGGTAGACCCTCTCCTCTGTTTGCTGGGATCGTGTAAGCTTCATTCTGTCTGTTTCCATCTGGCCGTTTAATTTGTTTGTGTCTGTAATTGTATCAGTGGCTTTGTCTATGTCTCTGTCTTCTTCGTCTTCTTCTTCTTCCTTTGTAGTTGAAGTCTTTTCGCGTAAGTGATGTTAGTAATTGTTTCGGCGTCTGTGTCTATGTCTCTGTCTTTTTCTTCTTCTTCTTCTTAGTTTTTGTGTGAAATCTTTTCACATAAATGATGTTAGACTGTAATTGTGTCACCGTATGTATCTGTGTATCTTCTTCTTCTTCTTCTTCTTCTTCTTCCTCTTCTTCTTCTTCTTCTTCTTCTTCTTCTTCTTCTTCTTCTTCTTCTTCTTCTTCTTCTTCTTCTTCTTCTTCTTCTTCTTCTTTAAAGTCTTTTCACATAAAGTGATATTAGACTGATCTCACAATTATAACAACATACGTCTGTCTATAACTGTCTGTAACTCTCTGTGCCTGTGTGTTTGTGTCTGCAGTTGTGTCTGTGTCTGCCATTAGCCCTGATACAGTTAGCTGCTGCTTCGAGCCCAGTCAACCACTTAGAGTACTATGTGGTTGACTGGGCTCGAAGCAGCAGCTAACCGTATTTCTGTGTCTGCATTTGTGCCTCTGCTTTGGGCTTCCTTCTCTGTGCCTGTAACTGTGTTTGTTGTTGTACTTGTGTCTGTGTCTCTGTATCTGTGTGTCTGTCTGTGTCTGTGGCTGTAACTGTGTCTCTGTCTGTGTCTCCGTGCGTCTGTCTGGCTCTCCAACTGTGTCTGTGTCTGTCGCTGTGCCCCTCTCTCTCTCTCTGTCTCTGTCTGTCTGTCTGTCTGTCTGTCTGTCTGTCTCTGTCTGTCTGTCTGTCTGTCTGTCTGTCTGACTCTCTCTCTCTCTCTCTCTCTCTCTCTCTCTCTCTCTCTCTCTCTCTCTCTCTCTCTCTCTCTCTCTCTCTCTCTCTCTCTCTCTCTCTCTCTCTCTCTCTCTCTCTCTCTCTCTCTCTCTCTCCCTTATCAAAAGGTAACTACTTATATGTTCATGCACGTGCAGATTCAATGAATTTTAATACAAAGCTGTCTGCAGATAGGCTAAACAAAATGACAAAGGGGGGACGAGACACGCTCCAGTAACAAAATTTAATACGAAAAGACATGTCACTAATAGCATTCAAAAGACACGTCACTAACAGCATTCAAAAACTATTATCCTTTCAGGTGAGAACAAATACGCGCTGGCGAAATTTGGACAAGTAACCTCCGGACAGGCCAAACTAGCGAGTCCCTGGATGTGCGCTGCTCCGCGTCAGCAGGTTTTCCTCAACTTCTCTCTAGGCATTTCCGGTGGCAAAGCCTCTTCTGAGGGAGTCTGGGACCTGGACATCCGGATGGAAAGGGAGGACGAGTCCACGGTGTTGCTGAAAGCGGAGTCATCGTCCTTCGGTGTGTTACTTGGTCTGGACAGTCCCATCGTGTTTGACGGTCCCACAGCACCCTTCCGGGTACGTAAGTTGGTGTTATCCGGGTAGATGGGTACGTTACCAGTATATATATTTTAACGCCCAGTCAACCAAATGGGTCTTATTAGGCTAAAACGTAAGCATGCCCTGTAGTGATAAAAATATTCAGTTGGTCATGTAGGCAAGAACGATGGCAG
>JABMCL010001863.1:787500-822500 GCA_018857735.1 Alviniconcha marisindica | reverse complement strand
AGATGAACAGAGTATACTGTGGTTGTAGCAGACAACAAGTGCATGAACTTAGCAATGGATGAAGCTGAAGTCGACGACACAGGAAGGCTGTCCAGTCCCTGGCTGAATGGATCTGTCCGCCATAGATGTCATCTACGGTTCCGCTATTACATCGAAAATGACGATACCTGTCAGCTGTCCGTGTTTCTGCGAACGGAGACTAACTTCACCTCACTGTGGAAAACTACCATTGCCAATTCTTGGTTCAGCTTTCGAGATTCACCGAGAATCACTGTTCCATGCACAGAACGGCAATACCAGGTATTGTAAATGTATCACGAGTTTCAGCACGCGCCCGTGTATACCGTTTGCAGGCGTGTGTGTGCATCTTTCAGCCCGGAAATTGTACACTCTGGGACAGTGAAGGGGTTAATTTAGCATCCCATCCATTGTGATTCCCACATCAACCTTTTGCTGTGTTTGTCTTGGTGCATACAGTACTTTCAGCAGGAACCCAGTCGACTGAAGAAGTTTCGCGAATCCCATCGAAATGAAAGAAATGCTACTATCATAGCAGGTTTTGATTCGATTTCTGATCTAGCTTGTTATATAAAACGGGAAAATAAAACGTCAGAAATTTGCGAAAACATGCCAAGAGCGCTGCCATTTTGGTCAAGCCTGTGACGCACATGTGTGTGTGTGTGTGCTTGCGTGCGTGCGTGTGTGTGTGTGGGGTGTGGTGGTGGGGGGGGTGCGTGCTGTGTGATGAATGTACATTACGCTTCTAGGAGTTCAAAATGTTGTGTGTGTGTGTGTGTGTGTGTGTGTGTGTGTGTGTTGTGTGTGTGTGTGTGTGTGTGTGTGTGTGTGTGTGTGTGTGTGTGTGTGTGTTGTGTGTGTGTGTGTGTCTGTCTGTCTGTCTGTCTGTCTGTCTGTCTGCTGTCTGTCTGTGCTGTTGTCTGTCGTCTGTTGTCGGTCAGTCTGTGTGTGTAGTTGTCTTCTGTTGTCTGTTGTGTGTCGTCAGTCAGTCTGTCTCGTGTGTCTGTTTGTCCGTTAGTCTCTGTGTCTGTCTGTCTGTGTCAGTTGTTGTGTGTGGTTGTGGTGTTGTGTGTGTGTGTTGTGTGTGTGTGTGTGTGTGTAGTGTGTTGTTGTGTTTTGTTTGTCGTTGTAATCTGTGTCTGCCTGCGTGTAAGGCAGTGTGTGTGTGTGTGTGTGTGTGTGTGAGAGAGAGAGAGAGAGAGAGAGTGTGTGGCAGAAATGTACATTACGCTTCTGAGGAGTTCCAAATCGAAGGGGGGGAAAAGGACGTCTGCAGCACAAATATTCATAAACAAAACCAGAACTGATATTAGAAGCATTTGCATTTAACTGCATTTTCTGGACAGACGTCTTGCGTGTTCGCTTGGTGTTTCCTTTACACAGAACAGCGAGACCTATTTCACGTTCAGTTAAGTTTTGTTTTCTGTATGTTTCAGCTAGTATTTGAGGGAAAGAAGGTAAGACAGAGTTCATGGAACCTATGGGACGATGAGATAGACATTGATGATGTTGAGTTTGAACAATCCTTCATTTCTCTTCCGCCAACAACATCAACCACAACGACGTCATTTACCACAACGACGAAACAGCAGCAGTCTACTCAACATCGAGCCACCGACGTTTCAAGCCCCAACCACCAAACGGCCCTGCAAACAGCAGCATCACAATCTTCACCCGTTCATTCTGACAACCCAGCAACCACTGTTGGCACAGTGCTCTCATCAACTCCTTCCAATGGTAAAGGTCACCAGTAAATACTTACCGCGATATGGCATATTATTGCTAATAGAACATGTTTCCAGCCCTTATTGCCAGCAGTTTCGTGTTACATTTACGGTGATCAATATAAATGCGAAATTATCATGACAATGACCATGAGGATGTCATTTGAAGTGCGAATAGTAAATACCTTCAGACCAGACAAGAAATACGTATGTAAGTACCTTGATGTTCTCCGCCCAGTCAACCAGTACGGTTATATCACACCTCTGTTTCAATTTCTCCACTGGCTCCCAATCCAACAAAGAATTCAGTACAAGATAAACACTCTCTGCTATAAATAAATATATCACGGGCACTGCTCCGTCTTATCTCTGTGACTGTCTTCAACTTTACACACCGTCCCGTACTCTCCGCTCCGCTTCTGATACTCTCAGCCTCCAGATTCCTCGCACCAGAATCTCCGCTGTTGGTTCCCGTGCCTTTTTGGTTTTCGGTCCATCAACATGGAATGACCTTCCCTTTCCTCTCCGACAGAAACCCTATCAGGACTCATTCAAATGCAACCTAAAAACCTTTCTTTTCCCAAAACTGCAGACCTGCCATGTTTTCTGCTCCGTGCAGCTGTCTTCATCCATCTCAAGTCTCCGTTTGCTGCCCGTTTTAAGCTGTCTAAATTTAGCTCTGTATAGTCAGAATGCTCGTGTGTGCGGGTGCCTCTGTGTGTTTTGCGTGTGTGTGTGTGTGTGTGTGTGTGTGTGTGTGTGTGTGTGTGTGTGTGTGTGTGTGTGTGTGTGTGTGTGTGTGTGTGTGTGTGTGTGTGTGTGCGCGCGTGTGTATGCGCTTAGAATAGTCTCTATGGACAGGATTTTGCGCTTTACAAATACTTTTATTATTATTATATTAGAGCGATGGTACGTATGGTGGCTGCGACTACACACATACATTTTATAAGGCAAACCTATGACAGTAAGAGGAATTTAGTAACAGTGCTTTTATTTTTCAATTATTATTCCTGTTTGTCATTAGGAACCGCCTTCCTCTTTAAAAATTAACTCACGTTTGCTCAAAGCTTAGACTGGACAAATTCCAATTCCCCAAATTACCATAAACCAATAACACCGTGTGTTTGCGTCTGTGTCCTCATCTGTTTCCGTGTGTCTGTATGCTCGTGAACACAACAGGCCACCCAGCCGCCCTTTCAAACACAGACAACGACACAGGCCTTGCGACAGGGGCGCTAGTGGCCATCATCGTGACTGTCATCGTTGCCGTTGTCGTTGTCGTCATCGTGGTCTTCTTCTTGCTCAGACGACGGAAAGAGACGGGGCAAAAAACAGACTGTCAAATGCCCTGGTTCTTCAAACGGAATCTGACATCAAAGCCGTGAGTTATAATTATGAAATACAAGTATAATCAGAAGCATATGAGAGACAGACGGACAAACAGATGGAGAGAGGTGCACCGAGAGACACACAGACATACGGAGAGAGATACACCGAGAGATAAACGACCAGACGGAGAAATATGTACCGAGAGACAGAGAGACAGATAGATGGAGATAGATGTACCGAGAGATAGACAGACAGATGGAGATAGATGTACCGAGAGATAGACAGACAGATGGAGACAGATGTACCGAGAGATAGACAGACAGATGGAGACAGATGTACCGAGAGATAGACAGACAGATGGAGATACATGTACCGAGAGACAGACAGATAGAGATAGATGTACCGAGAGATAGACAGATGGAGATAGATGTACCGAGAGATAGACAGATGGAGATAGATATACTGAGAGATAGACAGACTGGCAGTAAAGATAGATATACCGAGAGATAGACAAACAGACAGACGGAGACAGATGTACCGAGAGACAGACAGACGGAGACAGATGTACCGAGAGACAGGCAGACGGAGACAGATGTACCGAGAGACAGACAAGAGACAGATGTACCGAGAGACAGACAGACGGAGACAGATGTACCGAGAGACAGGCAGAGACAGATGTACCGAGAGACAGGCAGACGGAGACAGATGTACCGAGAGACAGGCAGACGGAGACAGATGTACCGAGAGACAGGCAGACGGAGACAGATGTACCGAGAGACAGACAGACGAGAGACAGATGTACCGAGAGACAGACAGACGGAGACAGATGTACCGAGAGACAGACAGACAGAGACAGATGTACCGAGAGACAGACAGACGGAGACAGATGTACCGAGAGACAGACAGACGGAGACAGATGTACCGAGAGACAGACAGACGGAGACAGATGTACCGAGAGATAAACTTGTACCAGCCCCAAGCTTTTGCTTCTTTTTAATAAAAGAGTTCAGTGATTGCGTGAATCGGTGACATTCTTATTTTTGACTTTAAGGGGACTAATCGCATAATAATCAGAACTATTTTGAACGAGAACGTGCTAGGGGTTGAGAGATCTGAAAGGCTTGACTGTTTCTAACTCCAAGTTTAAGTTTAGTTTCAATATAATTATGCATAAGTATGGTGTAATTGTATCGTTCAACCAGTTCTCATTTCAGGTTAGCCAATTTCTTGCATGTGTTTATTTCTACAGTGGATTCAAGGACGGGGAATTTTTTTTAAATGATGATGATGATGATGATGATGATGATGATGATGATGATGATGATGATGATGATGATGATCGACGACGACGACGACGATGATGATGATGATGATGATGATGATTGTGCTGGTGGCGGCGGTAGTGATGATGGTGATCGAAGAAGCACAACAACCGGACGAAGGATTATACGACGGTTGAGTAAAACGTTTTCCTCATTTTGGAACACAGTTTTGTTTTGTTTTGGTACAGGGCATCTACAGACAAGACCACGGTGTCAAAAGCTGTCGACAACTGTGGTTACGCTCCCGATGACGAGCACATCCCGGGTAGGTTCACTCTGTGGATGACGTGATTTGAATGACCACAGTGGACAGGTGTAGACATGAGTATTCTTCTCTATGTCTCTGTCTGTCTGTCTGTCTGTCTGTGTCGTCTGTCTGTCTGTCTGTCTGTCTGTCTGTCTGTCTGTCTGTCTGTCTCTCTCTCGTCTCTCTCTCTCTCTCCTCTCTCTCTCTCTCTCTCTCTCTCTCTCTCCTCTCTCTCTCTCTCTCTCTCTCTTCTCTCTCTTTTCTCCTTCTCTCTCTCTCTCTCCCACACACACACACACACACACACACACACACACACACACACACACACACACACACACACACACACACACACACACACACACTTTTACTGTCAGTCTGTCTTTCTCCTTGCCGTCTTCTTTTTCTTTCTTTCTTGCCTTTTTCTTTTTCTTTCCTGCTTCCTTCTTTTTTTCTTTCCTCTTTCTCCTTTGTTTCATTCTTTCTTCCTCCCATGCTGCTTTATTCATTTATTTATTCGATTTTATTTTATGTGAACAAAATGCAGACGATGGCTGGTGAGAATGATCAGACAGAAAAGAACCAGGAATATGTTCTCACACAAAGAAGGCTGGACACTGGCCATTCTCACCAGTTCAACGGTTTCGACAAGAACTGTCACCATCAGGAATAAATACTTACAAAGGGGTCCGATAGGAAGAGAGAGAGACAGAGACAGAGACACAGAGAGAAAAAGAGACTGACGAGAGGGAGATATACAGACAGACAGACAGACAAGGGGGAGGTGGGAGTAACTAGGTGGATTAACTGTCTTCTTCTTCTTCTTCTTTTCTGTGTGTGTGTGTGTGCGTGTGTGTGCGTGTGTGTGTGTGTGTGTGTGTGTGTGTGTGTGTGTGTGTGTGTGTGTGTGTGTGTGTGTGTGTGTGTGTGTGTGTGTGTGTGTGTGTGTGTGTGTGTGTGTGTGTGCGTTTGTGTTGTGTGTGTGTGTGTGTTGTGTGTGTGTGTGTGTGTGTACGGCGCGCGGGTGTGTGCTGTGTGTGTGTGTGTGTGTGTGCTGTGTGTGCGTGCGTGCATGTGTGTGTGTGTGTGCTGTGTGTGCGTGTTGTGTGTGTGTGTGTGTGTGTGTGTGTGTGTGTGTGTGTGTGTGTGTGTGTGCATGTGTGTGTGTGTGTGTGTGTGTGTGTGTGTGTGTGTGTGTGTGTGTGTGTGTGTGTGTGTGTGTGTGTGTGTGTGTGTGTGTGTGTGTGTGTGTGTGTGTGTGTGTGTGTGTGTGTGTGTGCATGTAAAATGTCCAGTCGTCTTTTAGTGAGCACATGACTATGTGTTCCTTGTTCTTTTCCTTTTAATTTATATGTCGCCCTTCTCAAGTCGAGTGACTATCGTTGCCTTACCCACCTGTTTAAAGCACGATAACGTATTCCGCAGCTCACGACAACGCAGTTGGCACCGCGACCAATACCAAGGGACGTCACCCTGGTTCAGTCCACCTCTACAGTACTCCAGACGACAGCGTCTATGAACTGGCTTCTCTCCCACACACCCACGGCACGCCGAGACAAGTCAGCACTTGCCAAGACAGCAACAACCTGTCATCTCCGCGTGACGTAAAACCTGTGTCATCTCCGCGTGACGTAAAACCTGTGTCCTCGGCGCCTCTTCCTGGACACTGCTACGAGGATGTGACCACCCAACAAGGGAGCGAACCAGATAAGTACGCTGTCCCTCACGCTGACCGGAAGTCCGAACCGCCAGGTGCTGCCGAAGGGAAAGCCGTCTACGAAACAACGATTGAAGAGAACAGTCAGGCTCCAGCTCCAGTTTACTCAGCACAAGGTCGTCTTCATGGCGAAAACTACTATTCCTTGCTCCATGATCAAGACAATGAGTATTCCTTGGGCCAAGGCGAAGACCACGTGTATTCCTCGGCCCAAGGCGGAGACAACGAGTACTCCTTGGGCCAAGGCGAAGACGGCGAATACTCCTTGGGCCAAGGCGAAGACGGCGAATACTCCTTGGGCCAAGGCGAAGACGGCGAATACTCCTTGGCCCAAGGCGAAGATAGCGAATACTCCTTGGCCCAAGGCGAAGATAGCGAATACTCCTTGGGCCAAGAGGGACAGGACAAGTATTGCCTGGCTCACAACGTTGCAGCTCCGGATTCAGCTGAAGCTGCGGCTATCTACGCTATGGCAGGAACGACGAAATACGAGATAGTTGACGACGACGGCGGAAGACTGGCGACGTCATCCTCTGCTCCCTCTGGTGACGTCTACAACAGACTGAACGCTAAAGGAGGGCCGGCGGTTGGTCAGGAGGTCCACCAGAACCACTACGATCACTTCAACGGCCCGGCTGGCACCGGTGCTGAGTACAGCAGTCTGGGTCTGGAAGAGAGGACACGGGACCTGCAGAGAGAGATGGCGGAGGGTGACTACAGTCACATCTAGACAGAGAGAGATGGCGGAGGGTGACTACAGTCACATCTAGACAGAGAGAGATGGCGGAGGGTGACTACAGTCACATCTAGACAGAGAGAGATGACGGAGGGTGACTACAGTCACATCTAGACAGAGAGAGATGGCGGAGGGTGACTACAGTCACATCTAGACAGAGAGATGATGGAGGGTTACTACAGTCACATCTAGACAGAGAGATGATGGAGGGTGACTAGTCACATCTAGACAGAGAGAGATGACGGAGGGTGACTACAGTCACATCTAGACAGAGAGAGATGGCGGAGGGTGACTACAGTCACATCTAGACAGAGAGAGATGGCGGAGGGTGACTACAGTCACATCTAGACAGAGAGAGATGACATGGAATGACTATAGTCACATCTAAACATGGACAACGGAACCAGCAGAGAGAGATGACGGAGGGTGACTACAGTCACATCTAGACATGGACAAACTGACAAGTTAAAGCAAGGGGAAGGTCGACGTATTCAACCTTGCTACTTGAGACTCATCCCTTGTGAACTCTGGTGTTTCCGTGACTTCAGTCCAAACGGCGGGCGCTCGTTGGCTGGCGGATTCAGTTCAGCAGCTTGAAATATGACATGCTGTAGGTTCTGACGGTCCTCCTGAACCATACGGCCGAAACGGTTCCTGTACGAGCGCCTTAAGGGCTGTGCTGTGGCCTACGTTCTGTTGTGATACCTTACCAGGACTAACGTGTAACAGTCTGGATGTATGCTGGAATACTGGGCCAAGCGTCTGTGTTGTCACTGGCTTTTAAATACACCGAGCTTTAATGTGATTTTTATCATTCATTTGTAATATTGTCTTAGTGGTTTGGCAGGTGATAGTAAGGACATGGAATGGGTGTATGAAAGAGAGATATTGATATGAATGAATGAATGAATGAATGAGTGAATTACACAATAATTATTGTTTCGGTTTACTATGAAACCTTTGATGAGAGTGTGGAGTAAAACGAAAGTGCATTGTGACAGTATGACATTTACACTGATTTTGTAATTTACTCTGAGAAATGCTATCAATAGACACATATGTATAATCATATCAAAAACGTTTATACATTATTAACACTGAAATTCAAGCTGATGACAGTAATTCGTCAAATATAACTGCAGCCTTCAAATCAATATATTCTATACACAAATTGAAAAATCTTGTAACAGCATATAGAACAATAATGAATGTAACCCAAATTGTGGTCCAAATGCAAGACAAAAATGATATACTGCGATGTCTGGTGGAAGTTCTGCTTTCTCAAAAAGCTGAAATCTAAAACTAGAACGACTGTTAGCGTTCTAAAACAAGATCTAAACACACAGACGGTTCAATAGAGCGCTATTTATTAGGACAAGACCAAACCAGCAAATTTTCGGGGTAATCGTCTTTGTCAAGCTACAAAACGACACTTAACAGCTAAACAGTCAAAAACGATGAAAAATGAAGTGAAAAGCTAAAGCACTTATTTGCGTTTGGTTGAGCTGTTGTTTTCCTGTCCTGTGTGTTTGGATCTTTCTCATAAAGCAATCAATTAAAGACAGTCAGTCAACGTGGCTAAATGCGGATTGTCCATCGAATAATGCAACAAATGTTGTACTGCAGAAAATGTTTTTGCTATTGCTTGTGAATACTGTACATTTTGTGATGACTGAACAGATATTGTGAATACTGTACATTTTGTGATGACTGCATGAACACATATTATGAATAATGTACATTTTGTGATGACTGAACGCTTATTGTGAATAATGTACATTTTGTGATGACTGAACACATGTTGTGAATAATGTACATTTTGTGATGACTGAACACATATTGTGAATAATGTACATTTTGTGATGACTGAACACATGTTGTGAATAATGTACATTTTGTGATGACTGAACACATGTTGTGAATAATGTACATTTTGTGATGACTGAACACATATTGTGAATAATGTACATTTTGTGATGACTGAACACATATTGTGAATAATGTATATTTTGTGATGACTGAACACATGTTGTGGAGAAGCTTCTTTGCAAGACGTATTTGTTTGTTTTAGTTTTTTGACAAAATGCTGGAAACTGTCATTAGCAAAGTTGTGAAACAGCGTGTAATGCTTACGTTTGTTTACCTCTCTGTGGGTGCTTGTGTGTGTGTTGGGGGTGGGTTGGGGAGGGGGGAGGGGTGTTATTTGATTTCTGGTTGGTTTCAGGTTACTTTGTTCTGTACATGGCTTATAGTTGTTTCCGAGTGATTAATAGAGGTACGTGCTGCATTTGTTATTGCCTTATATAAACCGAGTACTTAAAACGTTTTTGTTTTTGTTTTGATTTTCTCCAAAAGATAAATATCAGAAAAACCTTAAAAACAGAATACATTACATCTTCGGAAAAACAGCACATCAGTCAATAGCCTACAGTTCATCAATAAAAAATTAAACTCTCTCTCTCTCTCTCTCTCTCTCTCTCTCTCTCTCTCTTCTCTCTCTCTCTCTCTCTCTCTCTCTCTCTCTCTCTCTCTCTCTCTCTCTCTCTCTCTCTCTCTCTCTCTCTCTCTCTCTCTCTCTCTCTCTCTCTCTCTCATTGTGGTTCTGTGTGTGTGTGTTGTGTGTGTGTGTGTGTGTTGTGTGTGTGTGTGTGTGTGGTGTTGTGTGTTGTGTGTGTCTGTGTGGTTGTGTGTGAGAAAGGGATAATATGGAGAGAGAGAGAGAGAGAGAGAGAGAGAGTGTGTGTGTGTGTGTGTGTGTGTGTGTGTGTGTGTGTGTGTGTGTGTGTGTGTGTGTGTGTGTGTGTGTGTGTGTGTGTGTGTGTATGTGTGTGTGTGTGTGTGTGTGTGTTGTGTGTGTGTGATGTGTGTTGTGGGTGTGGTGTGGCTGGTGTATGTGTGTGTGTGTGTGTGTGTGGTGTGTGTGTGTGTGTGTGTGTGTGTGTCGTGTGTGTGTGTGTGTGTGTGTGTGTGTGTGTGTGTGTGTGTGTGGTGTGTGTGTGTGTGTGTGTGTGTGTGTGTGTATGTGTGACTGTGTGTGTGTGGGATGGGGGTGTGAGTGTGTGTGTGTGCGTGCGTGCGTGTGTGCGTGCGTGTGTGGTGCGTGCGTGGTGTGTGTGTGTGTGTGTGTGTGTGTGTGTGTGTGTGGTGCGGCGCGCGTCGTGTGTGTGTGTTGTGTGTGTGTGTGTTGTGTGTGTGTTGTGTGTTGTGTTGTGTTGTCTGTGTGTGTGTGTCTGTGTGTGTCTGTGTGTGTGTCTGCTGTGTGTGTGGTCTGTGTCTGTGTGTGTCTTGTGTGTTGTGTCTGTGTGTGTCTGTGTGGTCTGTGTCTGTGGTGTCTGTGTGGGTGTCTGTGTGTGTCTGTGTGTGTGTGTCTGTGTGTGTCTGTGTCTGTGTGTGTCTGTGTGTGTCTGTGTGTGTCTGTGTCTGTGTGTGTCTGTGTGTGTGTCTGTGTCTGTGTGTGTCTGTGTGTATGTCTGTGTCTGTGTCTGTCTGTGTGTTTCCGCCGTGTGTACCGAGTGGTTCTTACGAAGACAGCATATCATATTACACGCGTCCCGAAAAGGCAGTATAGTTCCTTGTTCATATCTTCGCTGAACCAGTCGCCAGAGCCGAGTGAAGGCGTCGGTGTTGTCTGGCGTGCCCACAGAGCTCATTCCTCCACCCGGAAGCTGTTTATCAGTTTCGCCCGTTGCTGCATGCACTTTATCCTGTCAGTTGGCCGATGCATGCTGCCGTTTAACACACGTAAGTAGCCACCGCGGTGAGTACGGTCGTCTTCGTTAAGGTTGATGTGCACGGTCTGTTTCTGAGACTGCGATGCCATCTCCAGTAAGGGGGGGTGGTGGGCGGTCCGTTAGAGGGGTACTGTGTTGTTGTTGTTGTTGTCGTTGTTGTTGGAGGGTACGGGTGGGCGGTCCGTTAGAGGGGTACTGTGTTGTTGTTGTTGTTGTGTGGAGGGTACGGGGGGGGGGGCGGTCCGTTAGAGGGGTACTGTGTTGTTGTTGTTGTTGTTGTTGGAGGTACGGGGGGGGGCGTCCTTTAGAGGGGTACTGTGTTGTTGTTGTTGTTGTGTTTGGACGGGTCGGAGGGGGGGGGGGCGGTCCGTTAGAGGGGTACTGTGTTGGGTTGTTTGTGTTGTTGGTTGTTGTTGGAGGGTAGGGGGGGGGGCGGTCCTTTAGAGGGTACTGTGTTTGTTGTTGTTGTTGTTGGAGGGTACGGGGGGGGGGGGGGGGGCGGTCCTTTAGAGGGGTACTGTGTTGTTTTGTTGTTGTTGTTGTTGGAGGGTAGGGGGGGCGGTCCTTAGGGGACGGGGTGTGTGTTGTTGTGTTGTTGGGGGACGGGGGGTGGGGGGGGGTCTAGAGGGGCGTTGTTGTTGTTGTTGTCGTTGTTGTTGTTGTGGGGGGGGCGGGGCGTCCCTTTGAGAGGTACTGTTTTGTTGTTGTGTTTTTGTGTTTGGAGGGGGGGGGCCGGTCGTCCTTAGAGGGGTAACTGTGTTGTTCTTGTTGTTCTTGTTGTTGTGTTGGGGGGGCGGGGGATCTTTGAAGTAGTGTTTTGTTGTTTCTTCTTTTCTTTTAGGGGGGGGGCGTCCGTTAGAGAGGTAACTGTTTGTTGTGTTTTTGTTGTTGTGTTGGAGGGTATGGGGGGGGGGGGTCCTTTAGAGAGGTAACTGTTTTGTTGTTGTTGTTGATTGGGGTGGGGGGGGGGTCCTTTAGGAGGTAACTGTTTTGTTGTTGTTGTTGTTGTTGTTGTTGTTTTGGCAGCTGTTATGCCCCTGGGCCTATCGCTGAAAAAGTTGTCGGTCTGAAATCCCCACCAGTGTTTGTGTCTACATGTCTCTCATCACTACGCGCCCGTAGAGCAGAGCGTAATCAGGAGAATCTGTCTCCCGTCGTGTACCCACAAAAGCATTTGGTGAAAGACCGTTTACTTACAGCCTCGTGCAGAGCGTGTACCCTTTGTTCTGTGTCAGTGAACACGTTCATCTCCTCGACAAAAAGGGGGAGTTCCGTGTAGGACCTAATAGCGTGTTTCACGCGCATGCAATGATTATAATAATAATGAAACAGTTGTCAAACGCGAAACCTCTAACGTAAAGATAAGGGCTCTGCCCGCTGTACAGAAATCTGTTTGAAACCCTCAGGTTGAGACACCAGGAAGGGAGAACGACAGTGTCAATAATTACAAGCAAACTCAAGCCACAAGAAGCCAAACAGAAGAAGAAAAAAACTACATTACACACACGTACACACACACACACACACACACACACACACACACACACACACACACACACACACACACACACACACGCACGCACGCACGCACGCACGCACGCACGCACGACCACACACACACACACACACACACACACACACACACACACACACACACACACACACACACCACCACCACCACCACACACACCACCACACCACCACCACCACCACCACCACCACCACCACCACCACCACCACCACCACCACACACCACAACAACAACAACAACAATAAAGTGAAATAAGTTAAGACCAAGTTAGACTGACGTAACAGAGAGTTTGTTAGTTTGTGACGCACGGGCTGTGTCTCTATAACTGCAGTTTTTGTTTAGTTTTTGTTGTTGTTTTCGGCAGTCAACAGTGTATTCATTCTCGGTCAACTGTTGCTTTTCCTTAACAAAAGAAGTCGTGCACCCTCTTGTTCTGAGAATTTACTTCCTGGCTTGACGTATTTTCCACTCGCTACCACCACACACACATACACACAGTGTGTAGATTTGGGAGGGTTGTTTACGCTCCAGTGGTGACATAGGTAAGTTAAGGCGTTATGTTTTCGCTTTGAATGTGCAAAGGCGATATTGCTGAGTAGTTTCTCTACGTATTTTCTATCGTGAACCTACTTCACTTCGAATGTTATAAAGCCTACTAATATGCGGTATGAACAGGTAAACAGCGCGTGTGATTCTCATAATGGTATAGTACATGTTATTGTTATCACGTTATACGAGTTCAGAATTATATTCCGAAATGTGTGAGTTAGTGTCTCTTCTATGTTAACCCATTTACGCCCAGAGATTTTTTGGGAACACTAACTACCCTGGTTTAAAAAAGCCTTTCAAGTGGCCTCTTCCAAACAGCAAGAGAGGAAATACTCAACCACACTTTCTTTGTACAGAGGAAGTTCCTCTTCACAGGTTTATGTCAGCCGGATACCAAATATTACCAACAACAAAAACAGACTAACGTGACCAGTCATGCGTCCTGAATAATTATGGGCCGGTGGGTATACATGGGTTAAACCTTCTTCAAGTCGACAGAGTTCTGAACTCACTTGTTGCATACTATCATGCAGTGATGTTCAGAAAACCTTGCGTGTTTCTCAGAACAGCATTGTTATTTTGCTTAGAATACGTGTTGAAACAGAGGCAAAAACGAGATAGCTAGGCAGGGGTTAGATCCACAACCCCTGAGTTTGATAATGTGAATCGGATGGACCAAGTACGCTAGGTATAAAATCTAAAACAAGAATGACTGCTAGCGTTCTAAAACAAGATCCAAACACATAAAAGGTTCAAAAGAACGCTATTTATTAGGACAAAACACAACACGCGCATTTTCGGGGTAATCCCCTTTGTCAAGTTACAAAACAACACTTGAAAAACAGTTAAGCGGTGAAAATCGATGAAAAATGAGATGGAGAGCTAAGCCAATTAGCTGCTTGGGGTTGAGCTATGTTGTTTTCGTATCCATGCAGTGCTTGGAAGAAGGCTGCTTATAGTTCTATAGGCGTGTATGCCTTATTACGCTGCTCAGAACATGGCGAACGACCCGATTTCAACAGTCACAACTATATGTCAACTTGGAGGTTCCTAGTCTGTGAATTTTGAAACTTCTTACAGGCTAGGCAGACTCCTCTACTTGTATTTACTCGCATGCCAGGTGATAGTTACCGTTGGCGATTCAGGTCTGTTTTCATGGCCCCTGTTACAGGTGTGACGTCCCCCTAACGCTATTAGCTCCGTTCATTTCGTTATTTGATTAAAGACTGTATGTTTTAGCTCCATGCGATCAGTTTCGTAAGAATGAAACGTTTCCCGTTTTGTGTCTTAAAATTGTCTGTTTAATTATCCTGTAGTTTGTTGACGTATTCGTGAACGACGGTACCATGGATGTTCCGACTTGAAGACCGACACCCAGGCAGCGTGTGTCTGTTTCAGCCCCGAGCCATGTGGACTGCTCTGGCTGCGTGCCTCTCTGTGGTCTGCATCGCAGGAGGAGGAGGCCAGCAACAAACAACTGTGTAAGAGGGGTCATAATTACTCACCCTTTCCCTGACCTCATGACATCATAACTATGACGTCACTGACGAAGTGCTTCCTATCTGCCCGTAAAACGTCTACTTGAATTTTGTCTTGTCTGTTGTTGTTGTGGTTGTTGAGGTTGTTGTGGTGGTTGTTGTTGTTGTTGTTTGTGTTGTTGTTGTTGTTGCTGCTGCTGTTGTTGTTGCTCCTGTGCAGTTACAATTTAGATAGCATGTAGTTGCTATCACCATAGCCTCTTATTGTTGATTGGTTTCTTCCTCTTTCTCGCCGTTCTTCTTGTCGTTGTTGTTTCTCTTCTATTGCTGCTCCTGCTTTGCTTTTTTCCTTCTTTCTTTCTTTCTTTCTTTCTTCCTTCCTTCTTCTCCTTCCTCCTCCTCGCCGTCCTGGTTGATTGGGCGTAAAAATAATTACTTTACTTACCAGTCCCCCCTCCTCCTCCTCTTCCTCCATATCCTCTTCCTCCTCCTCCTCCTCCTTCTTCTTTACTTTATCACAGGATTTACTACCCTCAAACCATTAGTTTAAAAAATTATAATCTGAAATCACATAATTATATGCTCACTGATTTATTCGTATTTATTATAATCTATGAACTCGATTCTTTGTTGATCAGTTAGCGACTTGGTTGCTTGAATACATGTGTCTGTGTTTGGCTGGTTAATAAACTGTCAGATTGGTCAATCGGTTTGCTGGCTGGCTGTTTTGTTCATTCGCTCGTGTGTTCGTTCATTGGTTTACTCGTTTGTTAATTCGATTGTCTGTTCGTTCATTATTTTCAGTGCTGTGATTTTAACCAAGTACATAAACGAACACATTTATTTGCAGCAATGTCAATTCAGCACAAGATCTGAATTATACCAAAGGTAAGCCTGAATCCGAATGGGAAATTTCCGGGCAATATGGTAAAATGAATTAAGCAATATATTCAAAATAATTTGATTTAAGTAGACGCATTGATCTAGAGAGCTACATTTACAAATAATTCTACATTTCATTTCTGTCTAAAGTGTTCTCTAAAACACGAGTATTATTTTCTGAAGATGTAACACTAACGTTCACAAAGATCGTAATAAGAACGGCACCAGCTGAAAATTGGCTCAACAATGTTTTACTGGGCTCAGATGACACTTTTACCACGACAATTGTAGCCAAGGTACGTGACAGTTTTGTCAAATGCGGTCCTCCATAATAGCATAATAAGTTTGCCAAATGTAGCCAACCAGGTTGCAGTTTTGTCAAAAATAGCAGTCACATGAGAGTTTCATTAAAACTTGCCCTCTGTCGCATTTTCCTTTGTTGCAGTTTCCTGTGCTTTTCACACAAAATCTTGTGGTTGGTCAGATGTCGGCGGAAGTGATAACAATCGAACATGGCGTAGGCGTGAGTTTTAGTAGTGGAACTGTCGACAGTTATTTATTAAGCTTGCCGAAGTGAAAACCTTTGACGTGCGCTCCGCCTGGCGAAGGTGGTTGCTATGAGACCCTGTCTGGCATTTCGTCTCGGCATTGTAACGAAGAAAAACGACAACTGATACCACAAAGCCTCGAATTTAATTTCTTTACTGATTGCTCTCTCTCTCTCTCTCTCTCTCTCTCCTCTCTCTCTCTCTCTCTCTCTCTCTCTCTCTCTCTCTCTCTCTCTCTCTCTCTCTCTCTCTCTCTCTCTCTCTCTCTCTCTCTCTCTCTCTCTCTCTCTCTCTCTCTCTGCGTGTGTGTCTGTGTGGAACTGTTTGTTAATATCTAGAAAATCGAGCCCCAAAGACTAGAGAACCGAAGACCTGTAATTAATGTATAATACATTTCCTAAATTATATTCAACCACATTGCAAATGTGGTCTTTTCTCGATCATCTGGTCAACGCTGCCCTCATCGCTAGCAGCACATGGACACGACGTCAGCTAAGCGATGACAGAAGTGAATACTCTGAACAGAAGATACAGGCTCCCTGTAGTCAGTGGTAGTCAGTGCCATTGTCCATGAACTAAAACAATTAAGCGTCCTCCCTGGAGTACATGGGAATAGGATCATTGTAGCTGTGAAACCTGGTGTCAGTTAATTAGTGCATCTGATCTTAGGCTATTGCAATACCTCCATCTTTCAAGTACTTGTTTTCATAACGGATGGAACATCAGCGTAATAATAATAATTTGTTTTTAAATGACTGTGTTCTTTGACTTCCGACAGATGGTTAACCTTCCGGTAGCTTCATTGAGCTTTTTCATAGAGTGGTGTCTCTGTGTTATATGTTGCAGACTCTTCCATTTCCAATCAAGAACACTACATGAAAGTGAACATGAGTGGTGCGCAACCAAATGACACGGGGCGAATGGCCAGCCCATGGTTGAATCCGAAGCCTGGCAGCCGGTGTGAGCTAACATTCCAGTACTACATGTTTGACAATAATTATTGTCAGCTGTCGGTCATCCAGGAAACGGGCACACCACAAGCAGAAACAACTCTTTGGGAAACCAGGAACAAGTCTGGGCACAAGTCTGTAGCGAGTTTTTCCGATCCACAGACTGTCAATGTAACCTGTGAACAAAATACGTATCGGGTAAGATGCCATTGTTTTTTGTTTGTTTCTTGTTGCTTTTCCTCAAAAAAATATAGCGTGGAAGTAGACCTGTGTGGTCATTTTCGGTGACGATGACCCAGGCAGTTCAAGCAGAAAAGCCACGAACAGGTGGTTCTCAATCTCACCTCAAGAACAGTAACAGTATTAAATTAAGATCCTCACTTACAGCTACCGTCAAAACTGAAACGAATTCAGATATTGAGTTTAATTCCTTTCTTCTTCTTCTTCTTTTTTTTTTTTTTTTTTTTTTTTTTCTTCTTCTTTTTTTCTCTTTTTTTCTTCTTCATTCTTTTCTCATGTTCTTTCTGCATTTTTTGCATTTTTTTTTTTTTTGCATTTTTTTTTTTTTGCATTTTTTTTGTTTTGCATGACGAGTGTCATCATCCGTGAATCAGACTTTGACTGGTAATGTGACGAATTGTGCTTCTCCTTGATGTGATCTTTGCAGCTGAGTGGGCGTTAAATATCATGCAGCTAATCAACAGATCAAGGGAAGTAATAGCGCTTGAGATACATTACACGTATGACAGTTAGGGACACAACAACAGAGACCTGACTCGCCTGCTGAAATTATTACATGGCATACAAGTAAATACACGATACATAAACTCCACCAATAGTAATACTAGCAATACATTTCTAATGCGATGAATACCTCTGTGGTACATGTATTAGACTAAAAGCGCTGTACATGAAATGCGGAGGGGAGATAAACAAACAAGTAAGGTTAGCAGGGGAGGAAGGGTTTGGGGGGAGGGGGGCGGGGTATAGCCCAAATATTGGTAAAACAGTACAGACGTATACAATCTATTTTGCGTTACATAACTCTCTCTCTCTCTCTCTCTCTCTCTCTCTCTCTCTCTCTCTCTCTCTCTCTCTCTCTCTCTCTCTCTCTCTCTCTCTCCCTCTCTTCTCTCTCCTCTCTCTCTCTCTCTCTCTCTCCCCTCTCTCTCTCTCTCTGTATATATATTATATATATAGTCATAGAATAGAGAGAGAGAGAGAAGACAGACAGACAGACAGAGACAGACAGACAGAACAGAGACAGAGAGAGACGAGAGAGAACACACACACACACACCACACACACACACACACACACACACACACACACACACACACACACACACACACACACACACACACACACACACACACACACACACACAGAAAAAAGAGAGAGAGAGAGACTGACCGACTGACCGACTGACTGATTGTGTTCTTTTATTTATCTTTCATTTGATGAAGAATGTTTTCAATTATTCGCAGATCATATTCGAAGGGCGGCAGATACAGACAAGCGGATGCAACGAGATACGAGTCGACAACATTAACTTCACGTGGAGACCTGTAGAAAGCGCTACGCTGCCGACAACATCAGCGGGTGACACAACGACGCTGGTTGTTTCGGAAACGTCAGGGCTGAGTACTGCTTCTTCAGGGAGGAGGGAGTCCACAGAGAACAACGGTAGTTGTTTGTTTGTTTGTTGGCTTCGTTGAGAATCTTACACACAAACACACACACACACACACGGACAAGCACACACGGACACGCACACACACACGCATACACACACGCATACACACCACACACACACACACACACACACACACACACACACACACACACAACACACACACACACACACACACACACACACACACACACACACCACACACACACACACACACACACACACACACACACACACACACACACACACACACACACCACAGTAGAGAAGAGAAGAAGAGAGAGAGAAGTCTGCTGTCTGCCTGTCTGTCTGTCTTCTGTCTGCGTCGGACCGATGTGTGTGTGTGTGTGTGTGTGTGTGTGTGTGTGTGTGTGTGTGTGTGTGTGTGGTGTGTGTGGTGTGGTGGTGTGTGTGTTTGTGTGTGGTTGTGTGTGTGTGTGTGTGTGTGTGTGTGTTGTGTGTGTGTGTCTGTCTGTCTGTCTGTCTGTCTGTCTGTCTGTCTGCGCGTGTGTATGCGAGAGAGGAATACTATGATTATATATTATGTTTGAGGTTTTATTAATACATTTTTGTTGATCTTGTAAAGCCCAGTGTGCTCCTCCTGTCAGCGAGATACCACGCTATAGAAATGATCCCTAGTAGTAGTAGTAGTAGTAGTAGTAGTAGTAGTAGTAGTAGTAGTAGTAGTAGTGTCTTCCTGGTGGATCTTTTTATCTCTCTACTTTTGGTACAGTCATATATGTTGCACAGTTTATGTTGCACACGTCTTCTATTGGACAATAGTTTGTTTTTTCTTGGGCGAACAGAAAACCCACCACATACTAGCCCCCAAACGGACAGCAACGGGGGGCTGGGAGCTGGCTTTATCGCCGCCATCGTCATCGTCGTTGCTGCCGTCTTTCTGGCTATCGTTGCTATGGCCATTTTTCTTGTGAGACTACACAACAGGCCTGACGGCGACACAGAACTCCAGCATTTCAAGCAGACCGACCGAGAGACAAGGCCGTAAGTATGACCTGACCAGCCTTTGTGACGACTCCCTATGGCCAGCGGATTCGTTTTCTTTACGAGCCTTGGTGGACGAACCTGGCTTTTGTATAGACATTATGCAGGCCTAGATTCACCCTAAATTATAGACATTATGTAGGCCCAGATTCACCCTAATTTATAGGCATTATGTAGGCCTAGATTCACCCTAAATTATAGACATTATGCACGCCCAGATTCACCTTAATTTATAGACATTATGCACGCCCAGATTCACCCTAAATTACAGACATTGTGCACGCCCAGATTCACCCTAAATTAGAGACATTATGCACGCCCAGATTCACCTTAATTTATAGACATTATGCACGCCCAGATTCACCCTAAATTACAGACATTATGCACGCCCAGATTCACCCTAAATTACAGACATTATGCAGGCCCAGATTCACCTTAATTTATAGACATTATGCAGGCCCAGATTCACCTTAATTTATAGACTTTATGTAGGCCCAGATTCACCCTAAATTGTAGACATTATGTAGGCCCAGATTCACCCTAATTTATAGACATTATGCAGGCCCAGATTCACCCTAATTTATAGACATTATGCACGCCCAGATTCACCTTAATTTATAGACATTATGCACGCCCAGATTCACCCTAATTTATAGACATTATGCAGGCCCAGATTCACCCTAATTTATAGACATTATGCACGCCCAGATTCATCCTAATTTTATATAGGCCCAGATTCACCCTAGATTATAGTCATTATGCAGACCCAGATTCATCCTACATTCAAAAAGAATGAAATGGGGGCCCGGGGAATTCAACTCTTAATTTATAGAACATTAAAGCGGGCCCAAGATTATCGTTGATTTGTAGAATGAAGGAAAGCAGATTCACCCTGGATTTGTGGGTACAAATTATGTCAGGCCCAGACTACAGTCGTTGATTTGTAGATGAAGGAAAGCAGTTTAAAAACCCAGATTGATTTGTAGAGTAAATGGAAAGCCAGTTATGCCATTAAAACCACAGTCGTTGGATTTGTAGGGTGAACTGGAAAGCGGATTCATTAAGACTAAGTCGATTGCAGAGGAATTGGAAAGCGGTATGTCATTAAGACTACAGTCGTTGGATTTGTAGAGTGAACTGGAAAGCGGTAATGTCATTAAGACTACAGTCGTTGGATTTGCTAGAGTGAATTGGAAAGCGGTATGCCATAAAGACTACAGTCGATGGATTTGTAGAGTGAACTGGAAAGTGGTTTTGTCATTAAGACTACAGTCGTTGGATTTGTTGGTGAATTGGAAAGCGGTATGCCACTAAGACTATAGTCGTTGGATTTGTAGAGTGAACTGGAAAGCGGTATGTCATTAAGACTACAGTCGTTGGATTTGTAGAGTGAACTGGAAAGCGGTATGTCATTAAGACTACAGACGTTGGATTTGTAGAGTGAACTGGAAAGCGGTATGTCATTAAGTAAGTAAGTAAGTAAATTGGTGTTTTACGGTGAACCTGGGAAAGCGGGTATGTCATTAAGCCCTACAGTCGTTGGATTTGTAAAAGTGAACTGGAAAGCGGTATGTCATTAAGCCCTACAGACGTTGGATTTGTAAAAGTGAACTGGAAAGCGGTATGCCATTAAGCCCTACAGACGTTGGATTTGTAGAATGAACTGGAAAGCGGTATGCCATTAAGACCACAGACGTTGGATTTGTAGAAGTGAACTGGAAAGCGGTATGCCATTAAGACCACAGTCGTTGGATTTGTAGAATGAACTGGAAAGCGGTATGCCATTAAGACCACAGACGTTGGATTTGTAGAATGAATTGGAAAGCGGTATGCCATTAAGACCACAGACGTTGGATTTGTAGAATGAACTGGAAAGCGGTATGCCATTAAGACCACAGACGTTGCCCACTGACAGGACGTGAGCGACCCTTACAACCTTAGTCGTAGCCTGTGAAACAACTGAGCGTCAATTTCTTCTTCTTTTTCTCCTCCTCCTCCTCCTCCTCCTTTCTTTCTTTCTTCTTCTTCTTCTTCTTCTTCTTCTTCTTCTTCTTCTTCCTCCTCCTCCTCCTCCTCCTCCTCCTCCTTCTCCTCCTCCTCCTTCATCTTATCTTCTTCTTCTTCTTCTTCTTCCTCCTCCTCCTCCTCCTCCTCCTTCTCCTCCTCCTCCTTCATCTTAATCTTCTTCTTCTTCTTCTTCTTCTTCTTTATTTAATCTTTGCACGTAAGTGATATTAGACTGCTCTTACGAGTATAAAAACAACAACATACGCTAATAAATTAATTTGAAACAGCAGCAGGTGTTTTCCCAAACACACGTACGCACGCACGCACGCACGCACGCACGCACGCACGCACGCACGCACGCACACACACACACACACACACACACACACACACACACACACACACACATACACACACAATCCTATTTAAAATGACAGTTACATAAAAGCAAGAAGCTGTGCGTCTGAACCTTTTGTTTGTGTATTTTCGACTTGTTTCTCAATTTCAGAACTTCGGCTTTTGCTGGTGTGTCACTGGCTTTCAACAACGACGGCTACACGCAACAGGAACTATCAGGTAATTAAATTAAAGGTCCATTGTCTTGTCCTGGACTTCCTGAACAGGTCGATAAACCGTTGTGGTTATTCTTGGATTTCTTTGACTCCCTGTGCGCTGTGTACATCATGCCAGGCCCACGAAGCTGTCCCTTGTTGCTGGTGGGAGGACATCGGTAGATACGACGGCTCAAACAGAGGTGGAGCATAACAATATTATTCTATAAAATTCAGCGAAGTCTTCTCATCTCTAAATATATATTTATTTCAAGGGCCATTTATTGTTGGCTTAATGGGTTGTTTAGTACTAACAATAATAATGTACATTTATCATGCGCTTATAGATGCCCTGAGAGCTCACAAGATACGTATTAAGCTAAACAGAATATTCTATACACATGTAGAGCACAATCTTACTAATGAATGTGAATGTTTAACTTGTGTTTTTCATCACAAAATCTAAAACATTAATGACCGCTATCATTCTAAAACCGTTTTGTTGTTGTTGTTGTTGTTGTTTTTGTTTTGTTTTGGTGTGTGTGTTTTTTGGTGGTGGTTATTGGTTGTTGTTTGTTTTTGAGTTTGTTTGTTTTTCTACCTTTTTTATGTGTTTGAGTCGTGTTTTTTGTCAGTTCAAAGTCATGAATATTGCCGAATTTCCCCAGCCGTTAACCAAGCGCCCTGCGTCACTTCCGCTGAAGACGAGGGCAGGAACAGGGACAACACCGCTCCCGGTGATCCTGACAGCGGTTCTGACGACAGGAACGGGCAGGTGACACTCCCACTCCCAGACGGCGCGTCAGCAGGAACCGGCACCAGCCACAGCTCTGACACCAGCCACAACTACAACACCAGCCACAACTACAACCAGCTTTCGCTGAAGGATTCCGAAGCTGATTCTTGCCATGACAACTATGAACATCTCCAATTCCAGCCTTCCGAAGCTGACTCTTCCCATGACAACTATGAACATCTCCAAGTCCAGCCTGGGGAACCTCATCACAAGGCGGCTGAAGACGAGCAGGCAGGTTGTGACCCTGAACAAAAAGCCGATCCCAAGCCTGTAAGCGTAACCACAGCGGTAAATGCTTACGAAGAAGTCGATGGTCTAAATGGACCTGAGGAAATTCCAGCTGAAGCGGGCAAGCATTCTACAGATCGGAGAATCCCCGAAGATTGTCACATCTAGACAGAGAGAGATGACAGAGAGAGATGACGGAGGGTGACCACAGTCACATCTAGTCAGAGAGAGAGATGACGGAGGGTGATTACAGTCACATCTAGACAGAGAGAGATGACGGAGGGTGACCACAGTCACATCTAGACAGAGAGAGATGACGGAGGGTGACCACAGTCACATCTAGACAGAGAGAGATGACGGAGGGTGACTACAGTCAGTGAGTCACATTGGATCCAACAGCTGAGAGAACATACAGATGAAAGAGAGCCATACTTGACATTTCAACTAGTAGGGCTGTTCTTAGAGATTACTGTTTAATTCTTTTCTCGCTACCGTCTTTCAGACATGGTCAGGTGTCAAACTTCAGTCACTCTGGATGCATGAGTTCTGCAATCAGACCGGCCATACCAGGCATAGAAACATTGCCAAACTCTCCCACAAGTTAAGACTGTCTTAGTGTGGGAGACTGAATGCCTCTTTCAGGCTTACAAACTCTGCAAAGGATTCCTATAAGTCAAGACCGTTTCAGTGTGAGAGATATGATGCCGCTTCCAGGCTTATAAACGCTGCCAAAATATCCCGCAAGTTAAGACTGACTCAGTGTGAGAGATGGGATTTTAATGCCTCTTCCAGGCCTAGAAAGTTTGCCAATATTTCCCACAATTCAAGTTAAGACTGTCTTAGTGTGAGAGATAGAACACCGCTTCCAGGCCTCGAAACTCTTTCAAAATGTCCCATAAGTCAAGTCAAGACTGTCTTAGTCTGCGAGATAGAACACCGCTTCCAGGCCTATTAACTCTTTCAGGTTGTCCCATAAATCAAGTCAAGACTGTCTTAGTGTGAGAGAAGACCGTTTCCATGCTTAGTAACGCTTCCAAACCTTACGGGCCTAGAAACTCTGCCAAAATTTCCCACAATTTAAGACTGACTTAGATTTTCGTGAGAGGCTATAGAATAGTACTTCCGGACCTAGAGGCTGGGCCTAGTTTTATTACGCGCTTAAGGCTTATCATCTTTTTGCTCAGTTTTGCAGTGAAAAAGTACTGTTTGTGTGTATTGCTTTTCCTTAACAGATAGCCCTAGTTACGGGTGGCTATGATCTATACTTTAATGTACATTCGGTGGAGAAAAAAACAACTGTACATACAATTACGTTGCTTCGCGCAAAGAACCATGTGATTTTTTTTTCTGAATACAATTTTTTTTTTAAATCACTCTCATTTGTTTGCTTGATCCATACTTGTTATATGTGTGTCTTCTTGCTATATATGTTTCTCTCTCTCTCTCTCTCTCTCTCTCTCTCTCTCTCTCTCTCTCTCTCTCTCTCTCTCTCTCTCTCTCTCTCTCTCTCTCTGTCTCTCTCTCTCTCTCTCTATGTCCCCCCTATCAGTTCGGGTACCCCTGCTGACAGTGAGTAAAGCGAGCGAGGTAAAAAGCGTGTCAATCGTTTTGTCATGTACTTGGGGGAATTTACTTCCTGGTATCCTGTCCCTGGGTACAAAGCATGCACACATTGCTACACCACTGAGGTACGTGGCCATGCGGGGTTATTTTTAAGTCTCATTGTTCGGGAAGAAGACGTGGCGAAAAGATCCAGTCATTTTGTAGCAGAGCGCTGTTATACTGTTTTCTTCTCTCGCCCAGGTAAGGCTCTTTCTGATTCAATCTTGTGACTGTACCTTAATCCTTTTATGTCAGCAAGTGTTCCGCAAGCATACAGATTCCTCACATTCAAGCGGTATTGACAAAGCATATTGAAGTTGCTGCTCTAGGCCACGAGATGTGACAGTTTATTAACTGTTTCTTGCAAAGCTACGTGTTACTTATATTTCTCTTTACTTAAGTTAATCTAACCGTTTCTTTTAGTACATTACTTGAAGCTTTATAAGCCTTTGGACAATTTGATCACATAAAATTATGTGACCCTCGTTCAAAACGTTTGGGAGCTGGTCCGCCAGACCTTTCTTTCTGATTCGATCTTGTGAATGTATCTTCCTTTTATTTTGTCCATTGTATGTGTCTCTGCGTCGTTTTGTACGTGTCTGTGTTTATACATCACGTCTCTGGATCGTTTTGTACGGCGCATTGTGCCTTAGATTTGGCGAGGGATCATGCGTCATAAAAAATGCCCAATAGTAGTAGTAGTAGTAGTAGTCGTGGAGGTGGTGGTGGTGATGGTGGTGGTGGTAGTAGTAGTAGTAGTAGTACTGGTTGTGGTGGTTGTGGTGGGGGGGGTGATGGTGGTGGTGGTGGTGGTGGTGGGGTGGTGGTGGTGGTGGTGGTGGTGGTGGTGGTGGTGGTGGTGGGGGTGATGGTGGTGGTGGTGGTGATGGTGGTTGTGGTTGTGGGGGTGATGGTGGTGGTGGTGGTGGTGGTGGGGGGGGTGATGGTGGTGGTGGTAGTGGTGGGGGTGGGGGTGATGGTGGTGGTGGTGGTGGTGGTGGTGGTGGTGGTTGTGGGGGTAATGGTGGTAGTGGTGGTGGTGGTGGTGGTGGTGGTAGTAGTAGTTTTATTGTTGTTGTCAGTGTAGCTCCGGGTTTGAGCGTTACAGGTCGAGATTGGTGTTCTGTTTTTGTTGAAAATCTTATTGTCTTTGTTTGTAGCATATGCGCTCCAAATCCCACGACAAAAGGATAACTTCGATTGATTGTCCGATTATGTCAGTGAACGAAGTCGTGGTGGTCGTACAGTGCATTTTAAAGATGAATCTCCCTTTTGTTCATGCTGTGTGTGCTGGTCTTGCTCTAAAATGGAGCTTGTGTTGAGGGGGGGGGGCGGGGGTCGGGGGGGGGGTACTTTGTGTCTGTGCCAGTGTTTCTGTGTGTGTGGGGGGGGGGTATCAGTGTCTCTCTCTCTCTCTCTCTCTCTCTCTCTCTCTCTCTCTCTCTCTCTCTCTCTCTCTCTCTCTCTCTCTCTCTCTCTCTCTCTCTCTCTCTCTCTCTCTGTATTTTGTGTCTGTGTGCCAGTGTTTTTCTGTGTGTGTGTGTGTGTGTGTGTGTGTGTGTGTGTGTGTGTGTGTGTGTGTGTGTGTGTGTGTGTGTGTGTGTGTGTGTGTGTGTTGGGGTATTTGACCCTTTGCCTGACTCGTCACTGTTGCTTTCGAGTTCACTTTTAATCGTTAATTTCAGCCAGCAACTCTCACCAGGCAGCCGTACGTGTTACTCGCACAGAAAAAGAGACTTGCAAAGTTCAGAGCACCTTGCGCGCGCGCGTGTGTGTGTGTGTATGTGTGTGGGTGTGTGCGTGCGTGCGTGCGTGCGTGCGTGCGTGCGTGCGTGTGTGTGTGTGCGTGTGCGTGCGCGTGCGTGCGTGCGTGCGTGCGTGTGTGTGTGTGTATGTGTGTGCGTGTGCGTGCGTGCGTGCATACACACACACACACACACACAACACACACACACACACACACACACACACACACACACACACACACACCTCCCATCCCAGGCCTGGCCTTAAGGTGGTGAACCGGTAGACTGGCTGCTTTAGCTCTCAGGTGAACCCGAAAAATTATGTTTTCTGAGCAATAGGGTGCATTAGAACTGTAAAGGGCACATGAAACATCAAAGAGAGGCTGAAACAGGAATGGGGCCTAATGGCGGCACGTTTCTGAATCCGTGTCCTCCAACGTTACAAACTGTCTAGGAACTTTGAGAAATCGTGGACTGACTGGCACAAGTCTAGCACAACTCCACAAACGAGGGAGTTCATTCACAGCTCGAAAGACGTCACACAAACGTCAGCAGCAAAACACATGAGTCACCAACGGTAACTCTCACATGAGATGCGAGTAAATACAAGATACAAAAACTCCACCACCGGTGCATCGATCTTCAACTCAGCTTCCCTGTCAAAGAGCTCTGATTAACCCTGGAGGAAATTTTCCCGTGTCGGAAGTGGAATGTACAAGGAAAAATATCATTCGCAGAAAACGACTGACAAGGGGACTGAAGCGAAGATGTGAGTTAACTGGCCTAAAAACGAAAAGAAATGTACAAATAATTATGTATACCATATAACTTATTTCGCAAGCGGAACTGTGCACAGACCAAAATCAGTGATACGAGCTAGATACCACTTAAACCAACTAAACGATAACAGGAAGTACGAGCTGTGTGCGCCATGCTTAAAGGGGAAACGGAACCTAAGACAGCCGTAAGCAAAAAAGGTAAAAGATAACAGGAAGTACTAACAGTGTGTGCCATATGCGCCAGTGCTCCATGTGCGCCATGCTTAAAGGGGAACGGAGCCGAAGACCGCCTTAAGCACGTAAAAGATAACAGGAAGTACGAGCTCTGTGTGCCATGCTTAAAGGGGAACGGAGCCGAAGACCGCCTTAAGCACGTAAAAGATAACAGGAAGTACGAGCTCTGTGTGCCATGCTTAAAGGGGAACGGAGCCGAAGACCGCCTTAAGCACGTAAAAGATAACAGGAAGTACGAGCTCTGTGTGCCATGCTTAAAGGGGAACGGAGCCGAAGACCGCCTTAAGCACGTAAAAGATAACAGGAAGTACGAGCTCTGTGCGCCATGCTTAAAGGGGAACGGAGCCGAAGACAGCCTTAAGAAAGTAAAACATAACAGGATATAGAGCTAAGTACGCCATGATATGCGCCAGTGCGCCTTGTGCGCCCTGCTTAAAGGGGAAACGGAACCGAAAACAGCCGTAAGCAAGTAAAAGACAGCAGTAAGTACAAGCTGTGTGCGCCATATGCGCCAGTGCGCCATGTGCGCCAATAAAGGGGAACGAAGACGAAGACTCGGGCTGACCTGAAAACGTTTTAAATGTGAAAATATTTCCATCTGCTTGCATCATTTGGTTATTCAGTCTATATTTATACAAAAGAAGTACTTTTGTTGATGTTGTTCTTGTTTTTGTTGTTGTTGTCGTTGTTTTGGTGTGTGTGTGTGTGTGTGTGTGTGTGTGTGTGTGTGTGTGTGTGTGTGTGTGTGTGTGTGTGTGTGTGTGTGTGTGTGTGTGTGTGTGTGTGTTGGTTTGTGTGTTTGGTGTGTGTGTGTGTGTGTGTGTGTGTGTGTGTGTGTGTGTGTGTGTGTGTGTGTGTGTGTATTTTTTGGTGTGTGTGTGTGTGTGTGTTCGCTTCTTTGTTGTTGTTTTGTTGTGTTGTTGGTTTTGTTGTTGTTGTTGTTTTGGTCTATTGTTGTTGCTGGGGGGGGGGGGGTTGTTGTTATTGTTGTTTGTTTGTTTGTTTGTTTGTTGTTCTTGGGGTGGGTGGGTTCTTTTTTGTTTGATTGTTTATTTCGAATTTCAGCTCCTCGGGGCGCAGACTTGTTGGTTCACTCTTTATCACTGGAGAGCAAAAAGGTGTTGGGTCGTGACGTATTTGACACTTTTTACACACCTTTATCTCGCCAGTGTTCATGACGTCACTCATACAGACTGTGACAGGACTCATGGTCGTATTTTGACGACGTTGAAACGTTGATTTCCAAAAGACAGGACGAAAAACCGAGTGGGAAACTACCTTCTATTCCTGTCAATAGGGCCCTTTGTGCTTGTTCAATTCGGTTTCCCTTTAAATGTTTTTATCGTGGGCTGAGAGATAAGGTCTTAACACGTGTTTTCATTGCAGTCATGCTGATATATCTGACGGTCCTGACAGCCGCGGTCACGATTTTCAAGCCGGAAGAAATACAGTCACAGCAGCAATGTCGTCCTAGTGGGAAGTAGGCAGTTTGTTTTACAGTCTCGTCACTTTGAAATGCTGCTTGACCTAGCTCTTTGTGCAGAGTGTGTGTGTGTGTGTGTGTGTGTGTGTGTGTGTGTGTGTGTGTGTGTGTGTGTGTGTGTGTGTGTGTGTGTGTGTGTGTGTACCTCTGTATTTCGGTGTCCACGCATGCCTGTGTTTTAAATGTTCCTCGTTCTGTTGACGTCTGTGGGGGGTATGGGTATGCAATGTGTGTGTCTGCCTGTTCCTGTGTGTTTATGTGTCTGTCTGTGTCTGTGTCTATGTGTGTCTCTTTGTGTCCCTGTCTGTCTCTGTGTGTCTCTGTCTGTTTCTGTGTGTCCTTGTCTGTCTCTGTATGACTGTATCTTTGTGTCTCTGTGTATATGTCTTCCTGTCAATGTGCCTGTGTATCTGTCCTCTACACACGTGACTAATGTCTACCTTCGTCTTTATCTGTGTCCGTGTCATTTGTGAGTGTCTTTATCTGTGTCTGTGTTTTTTCCTTTGTCTGTGTTTATATGTTTGTCTATGTCTGTGTCTGTCTTTGTGACTGTTTTTGTCTGTGTCTTTGTGTTTCTATGTTTGTCTATGTTTGTGTCTGTCTTTGTGCCTGTTTTTGTCTGTCTTTGTGTTTCTATGTTTGTCTATGTCTGTGTCTGTCTTTGTGCCTGTTTGTGTCTGTGTCTTTGTGTTTCTATGTCTGTCTATATCTGTATTTGTTTTTGTGCCTGCTTTTGTCCGTGTTTTTTGTCTGTGTCGTGGTAGACTTACGAATACATGTGTTGAACAAAATAGAAATTTGCTCGATTCAGGAATCGAGCTGGAATTCCTAGAATGGGCGAGGGAGATATTCCCTTGCATTCAGCACTCGACAGGAGTTCTCACTTTTGAGTAGCGCAACTGCAAAATCGCGGAAATTCCGACATTGTCTCGGAACATAATTTTATAACAATAACAATAATAACAATGTACTTTATTCATCCCAGCGGGAAATTAAAGCTGTCGTTCGATCGCACAACGAAGAACATATCTCAATAAGTCTAAGTCATGAACCACACGCACATACACACTCTTAGACATACGGCCCCTTTCTCTCAATCTGCATACACTAATAGCAAACCCAAAATTACCTGGAATAATGCTTTCTCTGTCAAACCGAAACGTAAAAACTCTCAAATTAAATAAAAATCATTAGGTTCACACATCCCCAACCCTCCCTTAGAAAGTTATCATCCTCAGCAGACGTCTTGACGCATGCGCACACTCAGTTAATGAGATTTTAGGGATATACAATGTGTATAATTATCGCTAAATTGTCAGTATTTGGGCTCTGCCAAGCAGCCCTCGTCACCGAGGGTTGAAAGTGTTACCATTCTGGTTGTTACCCGCCTTTGCTGCTATGCATGTTTGCGATCGCTTATCTGTACGTCTGTCGACGTCTTTGTCAGCACCTCAGTGTATATATACACACCACTGAGCTAAGAAGCTATGTCTGGTGCACAGTGAAATTCCTGAGGTGACCTAATGCGGTTCATGGGACGAAATGATCACAGGGTCTGCTGGCAGAGTTCTCTCCCTTCACTGGCACTGATGTATACATCTCAGTCTGTCATAGCGTGTTGTGTTTGTGTTTGTGTTGCTGTTGTTTTGTGGGATGTCGCCTTTGGTGATGTATTTGACACTTTTTGTACACATTTATGCCGCCGTTGTTCATGACGTCATTGACACATGCTGAGACAGCATTCATGGTCGTGTTTTCACGACTTTAAAACGGTGATTTTTATCAGACAGGACGATAAACCGAGTGCGAAACTGCTGTGTCTTTACGTTTAGTCTGTTCTTTCTGATAGGGCCCATGAAGCTTCTTCTGTTCAGTTTCCTTTTAAATTCTTTAGTCATAGGCTGAGAGAGGAAGTGTTTTTATTGCGATCATGCTGATATATCTAAAGGTCCTGATAGCCGCGGTCTCGATTTTCAAGCCGGAAGGATTTTTTTTAGATTTTTTTTTAATCAATGTTGTATATATTATGTCTGTTCACAGCAAGGTCATAATTATTAGATGCCAGGGGCGGTGGTTGGGGAGGGGGAATTGGGGGAGGGGGGGGATACAATCACAGCAGCAACGTCGTCCTAGAATGAAGTAGGCAGTTTGTTTTCCAGTCTCGTCAATATTGAAATGCTGCTTGACCTAGCTCTTTGTGCAGTGTTTGTGTGAATGGTGTGGCATGGTGCTCTCTCTCTCTCTCTCTCTCTCTCTCTCTCTCTCTCTCTCTCTCTCTCTCTCTCTCTCTCTCTCTCTCTCTCTCTCTCTCTCTCTCTCTCTTGGTTTCTTGGTTTCTAATATATATATATATATGCATGTATAGTCTCCCAGTGATTTGATTTATTACTCTTTTGTATTGTTCATAATTATCGATTGGCACTGATTTTCCCACTATGATCATATATATATATATAAGTGTTTGTAACTGTTCCAAGGACAGGTTGAACGACAGGCATTTGTTCCTAAACCTTTATCCTTGTGTAATAAAGTTCAATCAATCAATCAATCTCTGCTACAAAACTGGCATGCTGCTCTGGGTTCACACGATTTTTATAACGTATACTCTAATTTCAGTCAGTCATTAATTAGTACTCAGTATCTTCGAACTCTTAACAACATAAGCGTGCGGAGAGTATTTACTAGATTCAGAATTGGAATGTCTGCATTAAAATGTCATTACCTACATTATAGATCCTTTGCTCGCGACAGGGATATAAATTGTCCATTCTGTAATACGCCAGAAACAGAAGTACAGTTTTATTAAGATGTCCAAAGTAAACAGCCTTGAGAGATGAACTTATTCCACCAAAGTACCATAGACAACCATCCATGTTTAAATGTTCCTTATTATTAGCTAGCACGAACTCACCCACCATACAGTAATGATCCACCTTCGTTTTTAAAGCTTTAAACCTAGAAAAATGGGTTTAAGTCCGTCATTGGATCCATGAGAATTCGAATTGCCTGAATGTTCACTCTGTTGTAATGGGCCGGAGGCCTGACAATAAAATAATCTTGTCTTGTCTTGTCTTGTTTGTCTCTCTCTCTCTCTCTCTCTCTCTCTCTCTCTCTTCTCTCTCTCTCTCTCTCTCTCTCTCTCTCTCTCTCTCTCTCTCTCTCTCTCTCTCGTTCGCTCGCTGTCTGAATTGTGCATTATGTTTTGTATGTTGCAGATTTTCGCCACCATGCTGACCTTACTTCAAGTTGCTATCAGTGCGGTCATCGTCTTTGTCGGTACGACCGAATCCCAAGGGTAAGTGTTAGTTCAGTTGCTGTCTGTTGTACCTGGAAGTAAACTGCTCTCTCTCTCTCTCTCTCTCTCTCTCTCTCTCTCTCTCTCTCTCTCTCTCTCTCTCTCTCTCTCTCTCTCTCTCTCTCTCTCTCTCTCTCTCACTCTGATCAGATGTTCTACTGCCTTATCTGCTGGTTGTATGCTTATACATGTATAACTGACTGATGTATGTAATGTGAGCATCTGGCGCTGTGAACATGGAGGTTTCTGTGTGGCAGTGTTTATGCTCCATGCGAAAGTTTTCTTGTATGCATTTTCACTCATTCATTTATGCTTCATATATGTATATAAATGGTGCCTGGTATTTTTTTTACTCGTCAGTAGCTTAGCAAAGTTGGTTGCTAGGTTTTCACTAAGCTTATAGGCCTACTACAATCCGTGTAAAATACCTGGGTAACGCATGTAGGCAGTTTCGCTCTATAGCGTAGGCCATTTATACGACTGAACGAGTCATTCTGATATTAACCGTACGGCCCTGCACGGGAATCTTGCGGCCAGGTTTCAAAACCCGTACGGGCCCGAGCCTTGGAGAACCTAGACTCCAATCGGGATTTCCTTGATGCCCTAACAAATGAAACATGTTATCGCCTGTGGTGAGTGTGTTCTACGCATGTCTTTCTTATTGCTTCTTTATCTATGCGCAGCGGCGGGAACTCTGCACCACGCTCTATAAAAGGTATGGACAGAGAGCGCGCGGGGTGGGTGAATGAGTAGTTGTCTGTCTGTCTGTCTGTCTGTCTGTCCATATGTCTGTCCGTCTGACTGTTTATCTGTTTGTCTCTCCGTCTGTCTGTCTCTCAGTGTCCGTCTGTTTTCCGGTCTGCATCTTGTGTGTGTGTGTGTGTGTGTGTTGTGTGTGTGTGTGTGTGTGTGTGTGTGTGTGTGTGTGTGTGTGTGTGTGTGTGTGTGTGTGTGTGTGTGTGTGTGCGTGAGTGTGTGTGTGTATGTGCGTGAGTGTATGGTGTGTGCGTGAGTGTATGTGTGTGTGTGTGTGCGGGGTGCGTGCGTGCGTGCGTGCGTGCGTGCGTGCGTGCGTGTGTGTGGTGTGTGTGTGTGTGTGTGTGGCGTGAGTGTGTGTGTGTGTGTGTGTGTGCGTGCGTGCGTGCGTGCGTGCGTGCGTGCGTGTGTGTGTGTGTGTGTGTGTGGTGTGTGTGTGTGTGTGTGTGTGTGTGTGTGTGTGTGTGTGTGTGTGTGTGGTGTGAAACTCAAAAACACTGGTTTACGACATCCTTCCTTCAACCAAACTCCAAGCATTGGTTTACGACATTCTTCCTTCAACCACTGCCGTATTTAGTACGCCATAGGCTCCTGAAAACTGTCAGCTAACGAGCAGTTTTTCGTTGGTGCTCAAACAGTAGTAAGTGTGTTACAAACGACTCAAATAAAACAAGGCGTGTCATTTATAGCGCCAACAAAGTTTACACCAGCGCAAATAAAACCACAATCGTTTGAATCGAGACGGAACTCTCTTTTTACCCGGGGTGGATGCGTCTCATGTTTCCGTGCGTGCTTTGGCATAGGTTGCTTCTACAGTCATATAGTACCGGACCTTTCGGAGGGCGCTGACCGCGTCGTTGGACAGCTGCGCGGAGATAGAGTGCCCCTTCAGGGGCGTAACCAAATCTGGCAGAGTTTGGAGGAAGGTGCCGGAAAGCTGTGCTCGGAGTGTGTGTGTGTGTCTGTCTGTCTGTCTGTCGCTGTGTGTGCAAGTGTGTGTGTGTGTGTGTGTGTGTGTGTGTGTGTGTGTGTGTGTGTGGTGTGTGTGTTGTGTGTTGTTGTGTGTGTGTGTGTGTGTGTGTGTGGTGTGTGTGTGTGTTGGTGTGTGTGTGGTGTGTGTGTGTGTGTGTGTGTGTGTGTGTGTGGTGTGTGTGTGTATGTGTGTTGTGTTTTGTGTGTGTGTGTGTGTGTGTGTGTGTGTGTGGTGTTGTGTGTGTGTGTGTGTGTGTGTGTGTGTGTGTGTCGGTCTCTGTGTCCATGAGGAAATTTAAATCGACTTGGGGTCATTTTTGATGAGCTAGGTCAGGGTGGGACGTACATGACTTCGAGAGTGAGGTTGAAACGTACAGAAATGACTTCCGATATCATGACTCGACGTGAATCAGTTCATTAAGAACGACTCCAGTTCAATACTGTGCATAATATCACTTTAAATTTCGTGACCCGCCGTGACCTTTCTCATTGAGATCTGTCCAGTATCGTTATCAATTTTCCTGACTTCTTGTCAGATTTCGGCGGATGAAAAAATCAAATGTACTTCATTTCTTCGCTGGATTTATAGTTGTTTAAATTATGCACGGTTTTCTTAGTGGGCCCTACACCAATTAGGAGTTTTAGCACGTGCGTGGTTGTCTAATGACACCACGTGACCAGTCCTGGGACATTAGTATTTGGCATGAAACAATACTCCAAAACCTATTCCTCTATCGTGCATGCTTTGATTGTGAAGCAAGTTTAAAACTATTCGTTTCAGATTCATGTGACTTCCAAGATAACAATCTTTGTGACTGGAGTAACATCAACAACTACAACTACGTCAAGTGGGAAACGCGTACGCAAACTAACTTCATGCTTTATGGCAAAGTTCATCTTTACAAAGTTGACAGGGCTACATTTCAATATTATCATTCTCAGCTGAACTTACAGTTGATGGTCATGGTGGTTGGGTAATGAAGATGCGTCGATGACGGCTATTATGTTCATGAGTAAGTGGAACATCCGAAGCAATAAGAACAACGAAAATCGCTAGATCTGAAACTTATTTTCTAACTACAAGGACAAAGA
>JABMCL010001863.1:780000-782500 GCA_018857735.1 Alviniconcha marisindica | reverse complement strand
ATTACCTTGTGATGGATGATTAAAGCATATTGGCTTGACTTGAAATCCATGTATTGGAGTTGAAGACCAAACCCTTACCATACTGGATTGCAGGTCTCCTGTTCCAACCGATGGCTCACGCACACTTGCCAACGTTTCCGGTGATGATCGAGAGCCAGGTAAAATTAAATCTGTCTGGTTTCTTAGCCGAGGCTATTCAAGTATAGACCTACAGGTGTTGTGGTGCTCACAATTAAATCACAATCAGAATCTCTTATTATCCAGTTTGGCTTTTGTTGTATAGTAAGACAAATAAAACAAATAAAACTCTCTCTCTCTCTCTCTCTCTCTCTCTCTCTCTCTCTCTCTCTCTCTCTCTCTCTCTCTCTCTCTCTCTCCTCTCTCTCTCTCTCTCTCTCTCTCTCTCTCTCTTCACACACTCACTCTCTCTCTCTCTCTCTCTCTCTCTCTCTCTCTCTCTCTCTTCTCTCTCCTCTCTCTCCTCTCTCTCTCTCTCTCTCTCTCTTCTCTCTCTCTCTCTCTCTCTCTCTCTCTCTCTCTCTCTCTCTCATACACATGCTCGCGCGTATTTCAGGCTCCCTTCTCCTCACACCAGCATGTAAATCACGAATCACAGGTACAGTCTATAATCTAATGTAGGGTTTAATATCGACACAAAATTGTTAGTTTGGATGTTTGGATTATTTGTCCTACTTGTTGAAACCACACCGTCAGGCGGAGATTTGGGGAGATGCAAAACAAGACTGCTTACAGCTATTTTAGTGTTCCAAGCTCAATATATGGATAGATACCACACTATGTTGACACAGACGTTTGCACACCAGTGTTTTAGAATAGCCCCTATACACAGCGTATGGTTTGCTGTGTACTATGGCTATCATGAGGAGGACTGTTACAGGTGCAAGATCTCTGATTTCCAAGCAGCAGCAGCATCATTCAAACAACATTTAAATACCCTCAGTCATTTGATAAAACGTCTTTTCTATTCGTCTGTGTGTGTGTGTGTGTGTGTGTGTGTGTGTGTGTGTGTGTG
The DNA here is from genome assembly GCA_018857735.1 of Alviniconcha marisindica. NCBI lineage: Eukaryota > Metazoa > Mollusca > Gastropoda > Provannidae > Alviniconcha > Alviniconcha marisindica. The sequence continues at coordinate 781,467 of JABMCL010001863.1, read as the reverse complement.
TGTGTGTGTGTGTGTGTGTGTGTGTGTGTGTGTGTGTGTGTGTGTGTGTGTGTGTGTCTGTGTGTGTGTTTGTCTGTGTGTCTGTGTGTGTGTTTGTCTGTGTGTCTGTGTGTGTGTTCGTCTGTGTGTCTGTGTGTGATTGTGTGTGTATGTGTGTGTGTGTGTGTGTGTGTGTGTGTGTGTGTGTGTGTGTGTGTGTGTGTGTGTGTGTGTGTGTTTGTGTTTGTGTGTGTGTGTGTGTGTGTGTGTGTGTGTGTGTGTGTGTGTGTGTGTCTGTGCGTGTCTGTGTGTGTGTCTGTATGTGTGTGTGTGTGTGTGTGTCTGTGTGTGTCTGTGTGTGTCTGTATGTGTGTGTCTGTGTCTGTGTGTGATTCGTCATTGTGTGTGTGTGTGTGTGTGTGTGTGTGTGTGTGTGTGTGTGTGTGTGGGGTGTGGTGTGTGTGTGTGTGTGTGTGTGTGTTGTGTGTGTGTGTGTGTGTGTGTGTGTGTGTGTGTGTGTGTGTGTGTGTGTGTGTGTGTGTGTGTGTGTGTGTGTCACAGTGACCGTGCTGGGCAATGCACGAGACAGGCCCAAGTGGGACAATGCAGACCCAGACCACGTGCTCACCGCACCAGATAACCACTACGTCAACGTGTCCAACGACAACGACTCTCCTCACAGAGGCTACGAACTGGTCGCACTTCCAAGCAGCTCCAAAGACGCTGCCGACAGCAGTACAAACCGCTACACCCGCCTTCGTCTGAAGGGTTCCGAAGGGACTGCACTCTCCGACCAAGTCGATGACGACACTTACGACCACGCAGAGGCTCGGCAAGGGAGAGAACACCGGACGGCAGAGCCGGACGAGTACGCTGTCCCTCACAAGAACAGAAAGTTCAAGCCGTCAGTTCCTGCCAAAGGGAATACCGTCTCCAAATCCGCTGCTGCCAAAGGCAGTACTGTCTACGAAAACGCTGCTGTCGAAAGAAGCATCGCCTACGAAAAGGCCACTGATGAAGACCACGGCCGTGTCCGAGTCCTGGCTGGCCGGAAGCAAGGCGGCGACGGCGATTACTCCCCGGCCCGCAACGTCCACGCCACCGACGCCGCCGACGCCGCCGACGCCGCTGAGGCTGCTGCAGCCTACGCCCTGGCAGGAACAACGGATTACGAGACGGTTGATGGCGACGGCAGACTGGTGACGTCCCCCTCTTCTGCTTCCGGTGACGTCTACAACAGACTGAACGCCAAGGGAGGGCCGGCGGTTGGTCACGAGGTCCGCCAGAACCACTACGACCGCATCAACGATCCGGCTGGCACCGGTGCTGAATACAGCAGTCTGGGTCAGGAAGAGAAGATACGGTACCTGCAGAGAGAGATGGCGGAGGGTGACTACAGTCACATCTAGACAGAGAGAGATGGCGGAGGGTGACTACAGTCACATCTAGACAGAGAGAGATGACGGAGGGTGACTACAGTCACATCTA
>JABMCL010001863.1:742500-762500 GCA_018857735.1 Alviniconcha marisindica | reverse complement strand
TCAGGTACTATAACTGTATTCATTCCAAACCGTCAGTGAAAGAATGACAAAGATACAATAAATAAACTGAAATAAGCTTAGATGCTCTACTTAGTCTTACTGACATCCGATGAATGCACAGAGAAAACTGGAAGGTACGAAAGAGTCATGGATATATTTAGACGAGAGCCCCCCACCCCCCCCCCCCCCCCCCCCCCCCCCACCGCCACACACACACACACACGCACGCACGCACGCAAGCACACACATGCACACATGAACACACACACACATGAACACACACACACACACACACACACACACACGCACGCACGCACGCACGCACGCACGCACGCACGCACGCACGCACGCACGCACGCACACACACACACACACACACACACACACACACACACACAACTCCACGATCAGTATCGACGCAAACCCGGTAATCAAGAAACGGCATGGTTTCAGGGCATTTCCCACCTTAGTATGTTTCATCAGGTATACTGACACTGGTCTGCAAAGAGAACAGTAAGCCAGTCCAATATATGAACTGCTCAAATCAATAGAAGAGTTGTATTTTACTTTGTTCGTTTCGTCGTTATAGACTTGTTCAACGTCGACGTCGACTTGTCTCCGGAGAGGTACTGACGGGAACCGAGATCCCAGAAGGTGAAGGGAGTGGGAACTATGCCTAGCAGTACACTAGCTGTCACCACAGAATGGTTCTGCACTAGGATATGCAGCTGTGGTGTGTGAAGGGCAAAGTCACCAAACGGTGTCAATACACATTACGATTGTTGAAGAGAAAGGAAAGCCGATGCGGGGAATCGAACCTATTGTCAGCATAATGCCTTACCGCTTAGCCAAAGCGGCTCACGTTTTTAGCATCTTGAGTATGTTTCCTGTTCTATGTTCATGATTGTTTTAGTCTGTTCCACGTTTTTAGTTTGATAGGTATGTTTCCTGTTCTATGTTCATGTCTGTTTCAGTCTGTTTCACGTTTTTAGTTTGGTAGGTATGCCTCCTGTCTATGTTCAGTCTGTTTCAGTCTGTTTCACGTTTTTAGTTTGGTAGGTATGCCTCCTGTCCTATGTTCAGGTCTGTTTCAGTCTGTTTCACGTTTTTAGTTTGGTAGGTATGCCTCCTGTCCTATGTTCAGGTCTGTTTCAGTCTGTTTCACGTTTTTAGTTTGTTGGACATTTTTCCTGTTCTATGTTCAGGTCTGTTTCAGTCTGTTTCACATTTTCAGTTTGATAGGTATGCTTCCTGTTCTACGTTCATGTCTGTTTCAGTGATCGCTGGTTTCCCAGAACGACCCAGGGGAGACAACGCAGACTCAGACCACGTGTACGCCGCACCAGACGACATCTACTTGAACGTGTCCTACGACAACGACGCTCCTCACAGAGGATACGAACCGGCCGCACGTCCCCACCACCGTCACGGTGCCAGCAGCTCAGACTGCTCCCATTTACACCTGAAAGGTTCCAAAGCTGTGTCGTCTGCTTCAACCGTCGACGCCTGTCAACTACGACCACACACTGACTCCGAAAGGGAGAGAACCTGCTGCAGTGCGGGATGCTGAGTGCTCCGCCCTTCACGCCGGGAAAAAATCGAAGACGTCACCTCCTGGTCAGGAAAATGCATGTATCATCTACGAGAACACTGCCATGGCACGCAGCCATGCTGGAAGTTGCGTCGATAACTCTCAAGGCGGTCGCCGAGGTCACGAAGGGCGTTCTGTGACTCAAACAGTTGACGCACCATCATCCTCTGCTGCTGAAGCTGCTGCAATCTACGAGACAGCGAGACAGCTGACAACGGAGGCACACTGTGACCCTTCCAGCGACATCTACAACAGACTGACACGGTCTCCAAGACGGAGCGTTGGTCAGGAGGTCCACCAGAACCACTACGACCACTTCAACGGCCCGGCTGGCACCGGTGCTGAGTACAGCAGTCTGGATCAGGAAGAGAGGACACGGGACCTGCAGAGAGAGATGGCGGAGGGTGACTACAGTCACATCTAGACAGAGAGAGATGACGGAGGGTGACTACAGTCACATCTAGACAGAGAGATGGCGGAGGGTTACTACAGTCACATCTAGACAGAGAGATGATGGAGGGTGACTAGTCACATCTAGACAGAGAGAGATGACGGAGGGTGACTAGTCACATCTAGACAGAGAGAGATGGCGGAGGGTGACTACAGTCACATCTAGACAGAGAGATGGCGGAGGGTTACTACAGTCACATCTAGACAGAGAGATGGCGGAGGGTTACTACAGTCACATCTAGACAGAGAGATGATGGAGGGTGACTAGTCACATCTAGACAGAGAGATGACGGAGGGTGACTACAGTCACATCTAGACAGAGAGAGATGGCGGAGGGTGACTACAGTCACATCTAGACAGAGAGATGGCGGAGGGTTACTACAGTCACATCTAGACAGAGAGATGATGGAGGGTGACTAGTCACATCTAGACAGAGAGAGATGACGGAGGGTGACTAGTCACATCTAGACAGAGAGAGATGGCGGAGGGTGACTACAGTCACATCTAGACAGAGAGATGATGGAGGGTGACTAGTCACATCTAGACAGAGAGAGATGACGGAGGGTGACTACAGTCACATCTAGACAGAGAGAGATGGCGGAGGGTGACTACAGTCACATCTAGACAGAGAGATGATGGAGGGTGACTAGTCACATCTAGACAGAGAGAGATGACGGAGGGTGACTACAGTCACATCTAGACAGAGAGATGATGGAGGGTGACTAGTCACATCTAGACAGAGAGAGATGACGGAGGGTGACTACAGTCACATCTAGACAGAGAGAGATGGCGGAGGGTGACTACAGTCACATCTAGACAGAGAGAGATGGCGGAGGGTGACTACAGTCACATCTAGACAGAGAGAGATGACGGAGGGTGACTACAGTCACATCTAGACAGAGAGAGATGCGGAGGGTGACTACAGTCACATCTAGACAGAGAGAGATGGCGGAGGGTGACTACAGTCACATCTAGACAGAGAGAGATGCGGAGGGTGACTACAGTCACATCTAGACAGAGAGATGATGGAGGGTGACTACAGTCACATCTAGACAGAGAGAGATGACGGAGGGTGACTGCAGTCACATCTAGACAGAGAGAGATGACGGAGGGTGACTACAGTCACATCTAGACAGAGAGAGATGACGGAGGGTGACTACAGTCACATCTAGACAGAGAGATGACGGAGGGTGACTGCAGTCACATCTAGACAGAGAGAGATGACGAAGGGTGACTACAGTCACATCTAGACAGAGATGATGGAGGGTGACTAGTCACATCTAGACAGAGAGAGATGACGGAGGGTGACTACAGTCACATCTAGACAGAGAGAGCTGGCGGAGGGTGACTACAGTCACATCTAGACACACAGAGAGATGACGGAGGGTGACTACAGTCGCATCTAGACATGGACAACGGAACCAGCACACAGGGAGATGGCGGAGGGTGACTAGTCACATCTAGACATGGACAACGGGACCAGCACAGAGAGATGACGGAAGCGAGGGTGACTACAGTCACCCCTAGACGTGAACAACGGGACCAGCAGAGGGAAATGACAGAGGGTGACTAGTCACGTCTAGACATGGACAACGGGACAAGCAGGGGGAGATGACGGAGGGTGACTAGTCACATCTAGACACGGACAACGGGACCAGCAGAGAGAGATGACGGAGGGTGACCACAGTCACATTTAGACACCAAAACAAAATGGTTCTGAACAGACGGAGGAAACTGACGGTCAGAAGAGTGGTGTGTGTGTGTGTGGTGGTGTGTGTGGTGTGTGTGTGTGTGTGTGTGTGTGTGTGTGTGTGTGTGTGTGTGTGTGTGTCTCGTAAGCTCCGTGTACCGAACTGCTAATGGCGCCCTGTCGTTGAAATCTCAGAGATGCCTTAAATCAGAATCAGAATAGTTATTGTCCCAGCACGAGTTTGCAAGGAAATTTGACTTACCAAGTTACGGTACACATTAAGAAAGAGAATAAACAATAGGCTAACATTTTATTACGGCGACAAAGACTTAAGGCACACCAAACACATAAAACATAATCATTATCACAGCATTGAAAATTAAGCCACACGCTTACACAAGCATCTCATATAAGTAACTGCGCAGTTTACACAAACATCAAGCATCTTACTATACAGTAACATCTATTAACACACACACACACACACACACACACACACACACACACACACACACACACACACACACACACACACATCAGAACTAGATTAATATGCAGATGCTGCTGTTTCACAAACCGATTGAAAGCTCCGCAAGGCTAGATGCTTGCAGCATGTCAACAATGAGCGATATTAAAATGTGTTTATTACCACTTTGTTATATTTACCTCTTCCGAGCTGGAGCGTGTATGACTGTGTGTGTGTGTGTGTGTGTGTGTGTGTGTGTGTGTGTGTGTGTGTGTGTGTGTGTGTGTGTGTGTGTGTGTGTACTGTGTGGTGTGTGTGTGTGTGTGTGTGTATGCGCGCGCGCGCGCATGTTTTGTTTGCTTTTTGTTGCTTGTTTGTGTGTGTTTGCGTGCGTGCTTGCGTGTGTGTATGTGTGTGTGTGTGTGTATGTGTGTGTGTCTGTGTGCGTGCGTGTGTGTGTGTGTGTGTGTGTGTGTGTGTGCGATAGCGCATGATTATGCGTGTGTTTTAGATGGAGTCGTGCCCTAGAAAACTCATTCTTTCAGGCATCACACAAAGTAAAACACCAAAAGCAAGTCTCTGTTTTATCTCTGATGATTAGCCGACACTGCAGACCGGGGCTGGACCACGAAAAGGCCGTCATAAGTCGTACGTGTGTAATATTACCTCACTTTCCGTAAAAATTAACCATAGTAACAAAACCAAAATAAGACAAAAGGCAAAGACAGATAAATATAGTGGAGACAAATAAATGTACAAGAGCTAATCTGTTCCGGGTGGCCATCTAAAGACGCCGGACACCCCGCCCCCACCCCCACCCCTCACGCCACCATCCTCCCAATCTAGGGTCAGGGTCATCATGTCCTACGTAAAATAACACAAAACTCCAACAATAAATCACATTCTTTATTGAACACAGGGCATTTGGCGGCTGATTTTATGTTATATATCTTTGAACTACCCGTTGAACACATCTGCACAAAGAAAAATATTTTGCTCTGAATAATTCACAAAAGTAGATGCAGACAAAACACCAAGTCACCTGGCAGCAGGTTTTGAGACTGCATCTATTACATTCCCTGTTCGAGTGTGACGTCAAAGTTGCAAAATTGTCGTCGCTATCAGTTTATGCGACTAGACAAGAGCATTTGTAACAGTCTCGGTCAAACAGACGAAATCGCTCAGAATGTCAAATCAGCCCAGATCTCGCCCATGAGACTTTCTGAGCGAGACTGATAGTCAACTGAATGTTGTCTGTGCTTGAGCTACAATGATACCTTGCGGATATCGTCGATGGCAAATATCGCTTCGGTTCATCGAAGGCTTGTTGTTGGTTTTGCTTACCAAAGTTTGTTTTGCGGATAAAGGTGAGCAATAGATCTGGATCTAGTTCATCTCTCTCTCTCTCTCTCTCTCTCTCTCTCTCTCTCTCTCTCTCTCTCTCCCGCCCCCCCCCCCCCCCCCCCAACCCCCCCTCCCCCCTCCTCCCGCAGATGAAACTCTGACCAGAAATTAAAGATGAGGATAATAAGCCTACAACAACAAGGGTTTGTTCATGTACAGGGTCCTTAACAATGAGGCCCCAGAGTATATATCTAAAACATGTACACACTCCTTCCTGACACTATTCCAACTCTAGAAACTGTCAGCTTAGGTTGCCTTGGCCAAGGATAGACATACTGAAACCAGTACAGCATTCGCTGGTGCCTTTCTATGGAACAACCTACCTGTGATAGTCAGGTCTTGTCACTCGCTGAGCTCCTTCAAACGAAAACTTCGTGTACATCTTGAGGCAGATACATACGATGGATGGTGACAGAAAACTGCTAGAGAGAGAGAGAGAGAGCGGTTTTCGAGTGACTGGCACTGCCGTTGCAGTAACCGATTATTTGAGACCTAGTTCCTACACGCATTCAGTTCTGCCAATTCCTGAATTTCCGACTGCCTCTGTGTATGTGTGTGTGTGTGTGTGTGTGTGTGTGTGTGTGTGTGTGTGTGTGTGTGCGCGTGAATGCGTGCGTGCGTGCGTGCTGTGTGTGTGTGGTCACTGTTTTTGTTTCGGTGTGTGTGTGTGTGTGTGTGTGTGTGTGTGTGTGTGTGTGTGTGTGTGTGTGTGTGTGCATCCTTGTATACTTTCTGTGTATAGCTCAATGGTAGCCTCTACGGGGAAACCACCTTAGTTCACTCGACTCGAAAATAGCATTGGCGAGCTTAATAATAAATAATTACACGCTATCCCCTTTGATTTGTTTCAATACAGGTCTGGGAGAGCAGGTGACTCCCGGTGACAGCCCCTACATGGTGCTCCATGGCACTACTGCATACTTGCCCTGTCGGGGGGTCGCAAAACCCAATTTCACAGCCGTCACGTGGTACAAAAATGGCGCGGAGGTGAACAGGACTTCCGGTCGCATTTCCAGCGGCACAGTCGATCAGCCATCATTGACTATCAGCAACGTGACGAAGGAGGACGAGGGCTCCTACAGATGCAACGCCACCACCAAGCAGGGCAAGACTGGCGAAACAACCGTTCTCATCGTTCTCAGTAGGTTTACCACAATTCGGATACTCAATGATTCGCCAGCAGATGCGTTCGCGCTAGCGTTTGCCCAGATAACCCAGATCCTGTAGTTCATGTCAGAGTTCGGTGGATTATGGAAAAACTAAAATAACCCAGATCCTCTAGTAAATGTCAGAGCTCGGTGGATTATGGAAAAACTCAAATAACCCAGATCTTGCAGTTCATGTCAGGATTCGGTGGATTATGGAAAAACTAAAATAACCCAGATCTTGCAGTTCATGTCAGGATTCGGTGGATTATGGAAAAACTAAAATAACCCAGATCTTGCAGTTCATGTCAGGATTCGGTGGATTATGGAAAAACTAAAATAATCCAAATTCTGTAGTTCATGTCAGGCTTCGGTGGATTATTGAAAAACTAAAATAACCCAGATCCTGTAGTAAATATCAGAGTTCGGTGGATTCTGAAAACAGTATATTATAATAACCCGGTATGCACTGAAACCATGTGAAACGCAGTGAGTCTGTTCGAGCGCGGGGAACAGCGCGGCATGAAAGCGATCAAAAACAAAATAATGATGTTAATTTTTCAGGCGAGACGTGTCCCAGCGGCAAGTTCGGTGAGCTGTGCAACGAGAGCTGCGGGTTTTGTGTGAAGGAGGTGTGCAACAGAACCACAGGGGCGTGTGAAGCTTGCGCAGGAGCTGGCTTGACCATGCCCCTGTGTCTGAATCAGGACGTCCACAGACGGGGTTCGTGAAGTCTTTAAAAAAAAAAAAAAAGTGGGGAGGGGGGGTACAGTTTGGGAGAACTGAGTGGTCCTTTTTTTTCTTTTCTTTTCTTTTTTCTCCATGCTTATGCGCAGTTTTGGGTAAATGGCTTCCTTATTATTATTTTTCTTCCTCCCAGTCCTCTTCCTCCTCCTCCTCCTCCTCTTCTTCTTTTTCGTCTTCTTCTTCTACTTCTTCTGCCTCTCTCTCTCTCTCTCTCTCTCTCTCTCTCTCTCTCTCTCTCTCTCTCTCTCTCTCTCTCTCTCATCTTTTTGTTTTGTTTTTTGTTTTTGTTGCTGCTAAGGTGTCTTTGGAGGTGATGATACCTACTTGTAGCATTGTTTCTCATGATTATGTGCGCTCTAATTCTTATGGCTTTATATGTACTGTGAGGCGTTCATTATTTAACGTTGCTTCCATCTAGTGCTTGGATTAAGCGGACACCGAGCGAAGATGCACGTTGGCCTTAAAACGTATGACATTATTATACAGACATTATTTGTGTGCGTGCGTGCATGTGTGCGCGCGCGCTCGTGTGTGTGTTGTGTGTATGTGTGTGTGTGTGTGTGTGTGTGTGTGTGTGTGTGTGTGTGTGTGTGTGTGACGTGTGTGTGTGTGTGTTGTGTTTGTGTGTGTGTGTGTGTGTGTGTGTGTGTGTGTGTGTGTGACGTGTGTGAGTGTGTGTGTGTGTGTGTGTGTGTGTGACGTGTGCAGAGTCGTGGAAGGCCAGATACTTCTGGGTCATCGTGGGCGACCTCATCGTCACCGCATTTGCTGCGATCGCCACCACCCTCATGTTTGTGTTTCGCAAGAAACCGCCAAAAGGTGGCACGCAGTGGCAGGACGCCGTGGTGTCCTACTCTACGCCAGGCCCAGCCCGCAGCGTGTCCGTGATACGCACGACGCCCAGCGTCAGGTCACTAACGCCGATGGTACGGACCGTCGCACCGGTAGTTGCAGCCGCCGCGCCGCTAGTGACTGTCCGCACCGCACCCTCAGTCAGCGGCAGCGTGTGTTCACTGTCCACGGTCCTCGATCCTCGAGTCGCCGGAAGCGTCGTGTCTCTGGCCACTTCCAGCGTTTACGACGACGACTCCGTCTTGGAGTCTTCCGTGGACGATGCCTCGTCCTTTTATGATGGGTCTGTGTACAGCCGTGCCACTTCGGTGGCTGAATCAGCCATTGTGCCAGTGTATTATCAAGTCAGTTAGAAACAGCTTGATCCAGTAGTGACTGAGACAGACTGAGACTGCCTGACGTCTGTCTGACTGACAAAGCGGACACCGACCCAAGAATCTGAGTTAGCCTATTCAGGACATAGGGGTGTCACGTCAGTCATCCGAGCGGCCAGTACTTCAGCCAATCAGAACGTCCCAACTATTATCATTCCGCGAGAAAAACTCGAAGAGTGGCCGCTATGTTTTCCTATACAAGCTAAAACTAGCAAACGAAGTGAAGGGGGCATTTTTGCAGTCCTCCGAACCGGCGAAACCTTCCAGCCGCCAAAATACGTCGAATGGCGCGTGTTCGGTGATGACAACACTCAGGAGATGCCGCCACCCGCAATCATGTGAAAAACTGAAATTAGCTGAATGCTGAATCAGTCAGACTCGAATCATGGTGCATTATACAAATAGCAATCATTTCAATCAGAGCGGCCGCCGGAAGTGAGGGCTGAAATCATCGAGCATTCAACCAATAACTTATAGTGCAAGTCCTTGGTTTCAGTGCCCACCGGAATTGCGGGTCTGAAATTACTGATGGTGCATTCGGCGCTCCTGACTGGACACGGCCCCCACACTGGGTGACAGAGGTTAGATTTAAAAAGCTTGTCATGGCGAAAGGGCGCGGGCCTAAGAACAAAGAACACAACAGCAATGAAGGCTTCAGTGATTGCTGTTGTGGTCTTTGTTATGTGCCGGTGTCTCTTCAGCCTAGTGTTGTAACAATCCGGTCCATTAGTTTGCCCTAGCCGCCCTAGTAGGAAGATTCTGCCGTTAGCCCGACAGACACTGCATGGAGTTTGATCCCATCTCAGCCCATCCTGTCAGTGCGTGCGTGCGTGCGTGCGTGCGTGCGTGCGTGTGTGTGTGTGTGTGTGTGTGTGTGTGTGTGTGTGTGTTATAATCACAATAACTTATGATATTCACATATTTCTATTTTGTCATGTCTGTTTGTAAATTCGCTTTGCGCGACTTCAGTTACTGATACAGTCCGAATCAGTACTGAAACATGCACATGGACTTTATATGTATGATATATACAGTATAATCAGTTATGTACAGTAGAATCAGTATTGGTCCAATGCCTTTATGGTGATGGTTACTGCTTAATAAATCTAGAAAATCTGTTTTTGTTCAGTCAGTGTTTCACTTCAGTCACAGCGGCGCTGTTGTCTCTGATATTTTCGTCTCGCCACGTGACTGTTGCGTAGTCCAGTCACATGTTCCGTCGCTCCGACTGAGTCAGTGGGAGCCGGTCGCTTCTCGTTGTGCATTGCACGGTGTGCCGCTGCTGGCGCGCATGCGTGTAGTGTGCGTCAATGTGCGTGGCGCGCGCAGTCACTGAGATACTGAGACTACGGTGTGTGTGTGTGTGTGTGTGTGGTGTCGTGTGTGTGTGGTGTCTGGTGTGTGTGTAGTGTGTGTGCAGTGTGTCTTAGTGTGTCAGTGTGGTGGTGGTATGAGTGTGTGTGTGTGAGTGAGTGTGTGTGTGGTGTCCGGTGTGTACGGTGTGTGTGTGTGTGTGTCAGTGTGTGTGTGGTGTGAGAGACACTACATTCAGTGTGTTTGTGTGTGTGTGTGTGTGCGCGCGCGCGTGTGTGCGTGTGCGTGCGTGTGTATGTGTGTGTGTGTGTGTCAGTGTGTGTGTGTGTGTGGTGTGTGTGTGGTGTGGTCAGTGTGTATGTGTGTGTATTGTAGTGTCTCTGCCACTAAGAGCCTATATCGTCTAAACTAAAGATACAAAGGCGAAGTTAGTTTGAATTCGCCGCGTTGGCGGGTTCAAAGTCCGGCAACTAGTGCTTTTTTGTTTGTTTCGCTGTGTGTGTGTGTGTGTGTGTGTGTGTGTGTGTGTGTGTGTGTGTGTGTGTGTGTGTCAGTGTGTGTGTGGTGGTGCGTGCGGCGTGCGTCTCCATACAACAGGCACTGACATGCAACTATTTTATGTGTTGACATGATTCCACATTGACACAGGTTTCTCGTCTTGGGGAATTTCGCTGGGTGCCGGGAACAACACCGAAGTTATGTTCTCTGGTGTAACATATAAGCAACTCTCGCACCTATCATGTGGTGTATGTGTGTGTGTGTGTGTGTGTGTGTGTGTGTGTGTGTGTGTGTGTGTGTGAAAATAATTTAATTTTTCTTTAACACAACTAAAAAATTAAAAATTAAAAAAACTGCGCTTAATATGAATACCGTATGACGTTTTCTCTGTCTCACTCTTGTTCACAGCTATAGATATATGTATCAGAATTTATTTCCTCTTTGACACATCTAATTTTCTAAAGAAAAAAAGAAAAGAAAAAATATGTACTTAATATGATACATAACATGTCTCACCTCACTCCCCCCCCACCCCCCACCCCCCCCCCCCCCCACATACACAGCTAACAAACATACATGAAAGTGCACACAGCCACACTGGCACATACACAAGTACACAGTGCAACTAAAGGTGAATCAGCTCATAAGTAGTAACTTGACACTATCATCAAGTCAACCATGCTGAACATACCAGAATCAAATACAAATAAATAATTAATGAAAAAGGACAGAAGTAGAAATCTGATTCACAGTTCAAAATATACTCATAAACAAACAGTTAACAAAGTTGTAGCTCGTAGATTGTGATCAGAAATTCAAGAACTTGTAGAAGTGAGATTTAAAAAGATTCTGGTCTGTTTGGAGGGATGATGAAAATTTCTTTAAACTGGCACAAAAATGACCGTCACTATGATGGACTAACATAATATTTTTCGGGCATATTAGTTTCAGTTAAAACATTTACTTGAAACAGCAAGATTGCTTTTATTTTAAATCGAGGTAGAAGTCGGAAATTCGACCTTCCGTTTCACTCGCAACTGGGAAACTAAAACGATGTCTTCTTCATTACGATGTTAAAGACGAATGTACCAAAATAAAATCTAAGAATTTACTGCTGCCTCAGTATTATTGTAACATCTCTAGTGCGTGAAGGGATCAAATGTCGTCGAGCGATTCTGTGGCCACTGCAACTGAGAACGCTAGCAGGTTAGGTTATAAACATGTCTGCGTCAGTTACTTGCACGTGGCATCTCATGACTATCAGTATCAGGAAGTGATCCAGCACACACACACACACACACACACACACACACACACACACACACACACACACACACACACTCACAAAATCGTTCTATTTTTTCTCGCTCAATTCCCACCTCTCTTTCAACTCGAATGTACCAATATAATATCTAAGAATTTACTGCTGCCCCAATATTATTCAGTGTAACATCTCTAGTCAGTGCGTGAAGGGATCAAATGTCGTCAAGCGATTCTATGGCCACTGCAACTGAGAACGCTAGCAGGTTAGGTTATAAACATGTCTGCGTTAATTACTTGCACGTTTCAGTTAAAACATTTACTTGAAACAGCAAGATTGCTTTTCAGTATTTTAAATCGAGGTAGAAGTCGGAAATTCGACCTTCCGTTTCACTCGCAACTGGGAAACTGAAACGGTGTCTTCTTCATTACGATGTCGGTTACGTTACTTGCACGTGGCATCTCATGACTATCAGTATCAGGAAGTGATCCAGCACACACACACACACACACACACACACACACACACACACACACACACACACACACACACACACACACATCCACACTGACACTCACTCACGGCCGGGCTGGACCACGGTTGGTTGACTGCCGAAATTTACTGTAGCCGCCGACTAGCGGCAGGCCGAGTAATTCTGCTCATCGGTACTATGCAAGTGAAACCGACGCAAGGTCAGATTAACAACAAGAGGTAGATGATGATGATGAAGTGATGCTTAATGTCCTCAGATGTCAGTTGACATATTAGGGACAAACTGAGACCAATGCCGAAGCATGGTTCAACTATAGCTTTACGTCCACGGAAACCAGAAGGCTCGTTAGGACGGACAGCCCAGGATGGCCACCTGACTCTCACACAGCTCCTGAACTATGACAAGTGGTAGTTTCGATTGAGCAGTAAAATACCTCACCGTAGCTGCAACGAGCATGTGGCTATCGACAAGGAGTTAAACTGCGTAACACAGCGGTCGTCAAGATTGTCACTGCGGACTCTAAGGGCAACGACTCTAGAGTTTTTTCAAAGAGTTGTGTACCTTCATCATGTGACTTCTCGGTGATGTCCAAGTCCAAAATCCTCACTTTACATTCAGTGCCAGTGGTACTTTTTTTTTGCCAGTAATTAGTGATTACAGGTTTTTGCCATGCACCATTCATTCATTGCATGTGAACCAACTTGAACTTTACAGTACGTTGTTCATTTTTTTTAATTTTTTTTAATTATTATTTTCTTTTGTTTCCCCCGATGCCGTATTTGGAGCTAAGATCGGACTTAGAAACTAGATTAATAAAAATGCGGTGTAATATTGAGGCGGTCGGAAATCCCTGGGAATCGGTGGTGAAAATTCAGTCAGGTAAATGCTTTTTACGCAGGTTACATTCACTAAACAAAGCCGCCGTTAACTGTCCGGACTCGCCATTTTACAAAATGACTGAGAAGCGTGATTATTTTTTGCGACCTGAAGATCTATAGAAGCAGAATGAATGCTGCGACTAAGCCGTACAAACAGCAAGCTATACGTAACCCTGATCCTAATCTTGAACCAGAACTTTAAAACTTCAAGAATAGGATCGGCCTAAGTTTGAGAACTAAGACAGCAGCAAATATTAGTAATAGTAATACGATCGTGACCAAATGGCAAATATACCGCGTCGCAATATTATTATTAGTACCATAAAGCTCAAGATAACACTTTTAACCAGGTGCTGGAAACCGCCCTTATTACACAAATTATGCATTCACAACTTTAAAAATTAAAGGATTGAATAACTTAAAAATAATGGGAATATATATTCATAATCGTATCAGTTAATCAGGCTTCAAAGTTCAAAATGGCCGCCTGGAAAAATTACCAAGAATAAGTGTACATTATATTTGTTGTGTGATAAGCTATCTCACAAAGGCTTTTTTAAACATTTAGTGTAAAAACTAAAATGCTGGATGCATAGGACGGCTATTACATGTTTCTACCTCGATCACCATAGTTTGACAGAAACAGCAGCTCCTGTCACAAATGCTGCCATCCTCGTTAGGGCTGCCAGGTCAAAGGCAAAGGCAAATTTTTCCACATAGGAACAATTAAGTTGTATCATAGTATGGTATTGTCCCTGCACAGCGTCTCCATCAGGGGCAGATCCTCAGGCCAGGTGGTCTTCCACAGATGTCAGAGTGGGCAGTACTGGACAGTTTATGTATATATATATATGCTGACTCAGTTACTGGCCTCTGGAGAGTTTTGCCATTTTGTGTGATACACTTAATTAATAAAAATAATAAAAGTATTTTGAAAGCGCAAAATATTGTCCCTAGAGACTAAGCACATACACATGCACGCACACACACACTCCACACACACACACACACACACAGAAGCACCCACACTCACAAGCATTCTGACTAAACAAAGCTAAACATACACAGCTTAAAATGGGCAGCAAACACCCGGGAGACTAGGAATGGATAAAGACGTCAGCACAGACCAGAAAACATGGCAGGTCTACAATTCTGAGAAAAGAAATACACTTGTGATACACTTTAAAAAGAGAGATATATGATACCCTGAGAAACGAAATGACAACAGGGTGACACTAGAGTCACAATAATGGGACCAGGAGCAGGTGGCTGGTTGGCTATTGCAGTGGATTGTAACCAGTGGCCACAGTTTAACCCCTGGATGCAACAGTTCATCTGGGTCAGCACTTGGGTGCAGACTCATCAGCATCTGCCTGTCTCACCTTCTTGTGGCACAGCATGCACGATTTGAAATTATATGCACATGTACATAAGTTCCTGTTTGCTGCGCTATAACTTGAGATCATTTGTACATGTATGTAAGGTCCTATTTCCACCTTTGGATAAGACTAAGACTAAGAGAAAGCCTAATGTGTGGTGGCATGGAAACCCACAGATAACTGGATTCAGTGGGATTGGGAACACAAACAAAAATCACTCTGGCACAAGGTTGTTCTGCAAGGAAACAGGAAGGTGGGGGAGGGGAGGGGACAGAAATATATAGATATAAAATTAACAATCATTGTATAAAGCTGTCTCCATTATGAAAAAATATACAAGTACGTACTTGAGTACTTATAAAGTTCTGTAACACAAGTATGGATGCACAGAATGATGCACATCTGTCACACACTTAGTGACTTACAAGTTACATGCACACACACATACATGCGTGCACATGCACTCTCTCTCTCTCTCTCTCTCTCTCTCTCTCTCTCTCTCTCTCTCTCTCTCTCTCTCTCTCTCTCTCTCTCTCTCTCTCTCTCTCTGTACTGTAGCAACGGCAGATATGTGAGTCGGCCTTCATGCTAATATCTTCACCGTTGAGAAATAAAGTTCAATCAATCAATCAATTTCTCTCTCTTTCTCTCTCTCTTGCAGTCATGCACACAGTCACACACACACACACACACACACACACACACACACACACACACACACACACACATCTGTTCAGATTCAACTTCAAGCAGGAGTGAGCCAGTCAGATTCTTTGAGGTTGTACTTGAAGAGAAGGGTTTCAGTTTCAGAGCAGACTGAAGTATTGATAGCTGCAGCATTTGTAATGTCCAACTCTGGCATCAAAAAGACAAAAATGAGGGATGGCCGATTGCCTATTGTCTGACTTCTCTATAAATAGTTCAATAAAATATATGAAAATTGCCTTTCCCTAATAAGCCGTACAGTTTCTGTGGACATAAAGGACCATGAAAGAAGAATTTTAAAACCTAAAATATTTTTAAGTCTTGTGAGATAAGCAGTACTTGAGACAGGTCTTTAATTTGCGACTGGACATGTTGAACTTTTAACACCCTAATGTGACCTGCATGGTTGACTCATTGACTGGGCATTAGATATTGATCAGTCCAGGTGAACATGCAGTGGTGTGACTTCCTTTGAATTGTGTTTGTGCCTTTGCCTTGGCTTTCCACAGAAGAGAGATTAAGTCTGCATTTGGCTGAGGTGCAGGTTGTGAGGCAGGGCTAACAGAATGGGACAGATGGTGTACGTGTACGAAGGCCCAGGAGCATTCCCCACTTCTGCCAACTTGCTGGTGTCATCTTTGCGTCGTTGTCTGTGCCCCAGGTCTTACAGCATTCGGCGCATTTCTCCACAGCAGATCAAGCAGGGTAAGGGTGCTCCACAGCATATCATTATCAAGCAAGGTAAGGGTGCTCCACAGCAGATCAAGCAAGGTACAGGTGCTCCATAGCAAAACAAACAAGGTAAGGGTGCTCCACAGCAAATCAAACAAGGTAAGGGTGCTCCACAGCAGATCCAGCAAGGTAAGGGTTCTCCACAGTAGATGAAGCAAGGTAAGGGTGCTCCACATCAGATTAAGCAAGGTAAGGGTGTTCCACAGAAGATCAAGCAAGGTCAAGGTGTTCTGTAACAGATGAAGTAGGGCCAGGTGCTCTACAGCAGTTGAAGGAAGGTCAGGGTGCTCAGAGCAATTGAAGTAAGGCCAGGCTGTTCCACAGCAGATCAAACAAGATAAGGCAAGATGAGGCAATGTGTTCGACAGCTAATAGAGTTCTGCTAGGTTATACTTATATATATATATATATATATATATATATATATTAATATATATATATATATATATATATATATCATACTCCAAGTTTAGGTTTCTGGCATCTTGTGGAAAATGCAGCCTTGGACTTGGGAGTATGCATGTGTCTAGATATCAGTTGTGTTAGTATGTGAATGTATGTTCCACAATTATAGAGCTTCAGTCACAGCATCTTGATGTGTGATTTATATATATACATATATGTAATCTACTTTTTTGTTTATTTGTTCATCATCCAGGGGACTGGCAGGACAGCTGCGCAGCGCTGGTCCTTGGAGGAGGCTATGACCTGGGCTTTTTGCAGTCCTTGGGGCAGGAAGGCACCGATGAGATACGCAGCTTCGTGCTGCAGGGGGGGACATACATCGGTATATGTGCAGGCGCCTACTTCGCTTGTGACCACATTGAGTTTGAGAAAGGCAGCAAGATGGAAGTGTGTGGCAACCGGCCGCTCAAGTTTTATCCAGGTACTGGCCTGTCTCTATAAATAAACTTAGGGGTATTTATGTGTGTAAATTTATAAGTATGTATTTATGTAAATTCTTAGATATGAATATGTAAATTGAAATACCTATAAATTACTATATCATGTACAGGTCTCGTAGCCAGTGAATTCTGAACACTATATGTACAGTGAAGCACTGGGGTGGGGAAACAAGCTTAGGTTCATCCCACTGGCTGGAATGTGTGACTCCAAACAGTGTTGCACACTTGAAAGGTCTGTGCCTGTCTTGCTTTGTTCAGGACACTCTAAACAGTGTTGCACACTGGAAAGGTCTGTGCCTGTCTTGCTTTGTTCAGGACACTCTAAACAGTGTTGCACACTTGAAAGGTCTGTGCCTGTCTTGCTTTGTTCAGGACACTCCAAACAGTGTATACTAGTTGTATACTAGAAAGGTCTGTGCCAGTTCTGCCTTTGTTCAGGACACTCCAAACAGTGTTGCACACTTGAAAAGTCTGTGCCTGTCTTGCTTTGTTCAGGACACTCCAGAACAGTGTTGCACACTTGAAAGGTCTGTGCCAGTTCTGCCTTTGTTCAGGACACTCCAGAACAGTGTTGCACACTTGAAAGGTCTGTGCCAGTCCTGCCTTTGTCCAGAACATGCCAAACAGTGTTGCACACTTGGAAGGTCCCATGTTAACCCATCAGTAAGAGAAGGCCTAATATCCAGTAGCTTGGAAACACACAGATAATGGATAGTAATAACAATGACTGAAATGCTGATTGTGTGGCTGTTCCTAATGGAAAAGAGGTGATGACCATTTATTGATGGGATGAACTGCACCTCTCTTGTATGGCATGCTATCATTATCAGTGACACGTGGAACATTTCTGCTGAACAGTGCCCTTTCATTTTCTGTTGGAATTGCTGCAGGGAAGTGCATAGGAGCCATTGTTCCCGGCTTCTCGTACAGATCTGAGAGAGGAGCTGCAGCTCTGCCGCTGGCCGTCCCAGCCAAATGCCTCCCCGGTCTCGGAAGGGACAGTACTCTGCATGTCTATGTCAACGGAGGAGGACTTTTCTCCCCTTACCCATCCCGGGGCCAGTTCCCTGACGTTCAAAAGGTTGAGAACCTGGCATTGTTTGAAACTCTGAAAGGCAGACCGCCGGCTGTGGTGAAATGTGAGGTTGGGACCAAGGGTGGGGTGGCCATTCTCTCCAGCCCTCACATTGAGTTTGCTGCGTTTGAGTTAAATCCAACCGACAAGTATTTGATGAAGATTGAGAGGGAACTGCGCAATGATGACAGACTGAGAGAGCTGTTCCTGAGGTCTTGCTTGGGGAAGGGAAACCTTCGAGTGAAAGTGAACTCATCACTGTAGTGAGAGTGGTAGTGGTTTTTTGTTGTTGTTTGTGTGTGTGTGAGGTTGTGTGTGTGTGTGTGATACGTGTGCATGTGTGTGTGTTGGTGTCGGTGTGTGTGTGTGTTGTTTTTCTGAGATATGGATTGCAAAAAATACCCTGTCTCATTTTCCTTCACTCTCTCTCTCTCTCTCTCTCTCTCTCTATCTCTCTCTCTCTCATCCTAAGGTGACCCTGTGCAGTCTATAGGATGTGTTAAAATTGAAGAACTTATTAACTCGGGCACGTAGAATGCATATATAGATATGTATAAGGATTTACTCCATGCAAATATCATTTTGATTGATTTATCAAACTCACTTGCTCTTTCTTTCTTTTTTCTTCTTTTTTGTTGTTACTTTTGCTCAAGATTGGATTTTGTTTTTTGTTTTTGAGATACATCTAGCACAATGTGCTGTCATATTGCTACATTATTTATTTGAATTATAATTTTTGTATGTGGATAAATTAGATTTGAGCCTACTTGAAGACCAACTGGATCTTTTTGTGGAAAACTCTCTCTCTCTCTCTCTCTCTCCTCTCTCTCTCTCTCTCTCTCTCTCTGAGATGATGGTGTGTGGTATGTGCAGCTTGGTTGCCATATGGTGCCAGTATTTGCCATTATGTATATATGTAATTTATTATATTTTATTTAAAATGCTGCTGTCCATTCCTTTTTTGTACTTTTCTTTAATCTGGTATCAATAAATTAGACGCAGTGGTTGATGATACCAGTATGTCCTAGTTTTATGCTTTTTGACAAGGGCAGTATTGAAAGAATTAGCTCTTCAAAAATATGTGTTTGATGTTTGTGTATGTATGTTTTGTGTTATATTTGTGTATAAATTGATCCCCCCCCCCCCCCCTGTTCTTTCTGAGTTTCTCTCATCACCTTATTTTTTTGTATTTCACCTCAGTCCACATGCAACACACATATGCACATGTGCTTGTACAAATATGTGCTTTGTTACATTCAGGGTATAGGTATTAGTGATTTTTGCATGGTCACTGGTGGCTTGTTTGTTCCAGCGTCTGCAATCAGTAGAGCTTTGTGTGCTTTTGTGCCATGGCCATGTTTGAGGTTCACTTGTGTGCTATGGATTTCTCATTGATTAATGTGCCACAAAAGAGACACTCAAGCCAGGTACCTCTAGTTCGGCTCATGATTAGCAATACAAAATGTACAGAAAAACATATGTTGAGTAATATGCACGGACATAAATGCAAGCTCAATTATTTTGATTTCAGGGGTCAGTCTTCAGCTATTCATTTGACATTATTTCCCTAATAGAGTAAAACCTTTGCTTCTTTGTTTTCTTCTATAATTTTTTCTTTTTCTTTTTCTTCTTCCCTCTCTGTCTGTCTGTCTGTCTGTCTGTCTGTCTGTCTGTCTGTCTGTCTCTCTCTCTCTCTCTCTCTCTCTCTCTCTCTCTCTCTCTCTCCTCTCTCTCTCTCTCTCTCTCTCTCTCTCTCTCTCTATGTGTGTTGTGTGTTTGCTTGTATGTTAATGCGGTAGAAAAAATAGTTAAGTGCATTAGTCAGACATTTTCACCACATTGCTATGGACTTGTCTGAAGCAATAAAGAATCAAAGTGTCAAAAACTAACTCTCTCTCTCTCTCTCTCTCTCTCTCTCTCTCTCTCTCTCTCTCTCTCTCTCTCTCTCTCTCTCTGAATTTGCTTGCCTTTGCAAAGTGTAATTGGGTTTTGAGTTCTCCCTTAGTACATATTGCCAGTCAGGCATTTGGGCCTTGGAATT
>JABMCL010001863.1:730000-737500 GCA_018857735.1 Alviniconcha marisindica | reverse complement strand
AAGGATAGTGCCACTGGACCAACGGTACCCGGACCGCCCGTGCCGCCGTCAACATGAAAGAGTGACGCACCCCCCAAGGAGGTCCAGAGGGGGTTGCTGGAGTAGCTGCAGTCATCGTCGTGTGGAAGGAAGGCAGGAGGGAGGAGGAGGGAGGGTCAGGGAGGATGTCCCACTCCCACAAGGACGAGCTGTACGTCGGGCCGTACCGGCTAGAGAAGACTCTAGGCAAAGGACAGACAGGTAAAAAATCACACCCTGAATGTGCTTGTATCCCCACACTGAAGTGCTTTTTATCCCCACACTGAATGTGCTTGTATCCCCACACTGAAGTGCTGTTATCCCCACACTGAAGTGCTTTTTATCCTCACACTGAAGTGCTGTTATCCCCACACTGAAGTGCTTTTTTATCCCCACACTGAAGTGCTCACTGGAGTGCTTTTTATCCCCACACTGAAGTGCTTTTTATCCCTACACTGAATGTGCTTGTATCCTCACACTGAATGTGCTTGTATCCCCACACTGAAGTGCTTTCACCCCCACACTGAAGTACTTTTATGCCCACCCGACCAGTAATGAAAGAGCTAACCATCACAGTATGTGTTTCGCCCAGTGTAGCAGAATCAAACTTCTACTCAGAATTACTGGGGGTTTGTTTGATCATGTCCTGTGGATTTTATATATAATTATATGGAGAGAGGATTTAAAACAAAACAAAATTTTGTGAGTGTACCTGGTATGTTTGCATGTATTGCTCAAGGCCAAAGATCAAAGAGGCCCATGGCATGTGACAGACTTGACAGTGTTTTATCCATGAATCTGATGCCATTAATATTCACTCACAAAACTCCTTTTCTAACGCCCAACAAAACATATTCAAAAGGGAGGGAGGTATGGGGGGGACTAAAAAAGTGGGAAAATATTGCCATGAAAATGATCATTGCTAGGCAGTTCAGTGAACACTAGGAAACAAGGTATAGATTGTTATTGCCACTCGAAACAAAGTGTGGAAAGTGGTGTGCTAGGCTGCTGGAGGGATGTCTACAATTGATCTGTCTCAGCACCCCAACCCTCACACCCCTATCAGTCCTGTACCCCAACCCTAACACCCATACCAGTCCTGTACAGTCCTGTAACCCAACCCTCACACCCCTATCAGTCCTGTACCCCAACCCTAACACCCATATCAGTCCTGTACAGTCCTGTACCCCAACCCTCACACCCCAATCCTAACACCCATATCATTCCTGTACCCCATCCTTCACACCCGTATCAGTCCTGTACCCCAACCCTAACATCCATATCAGTCCTGTACAGTCCTGTACCCCAACCTTCACTCCAACCCCAACCTTCGCCCACATCTTTCCTGTACCCCAACCCTCACACCCGTATCAGTCATGTACCCCAACCCTCACACCCACATCATTCCTCTACCTCAACCCTCACACCCACATCAGTCCTGTACCTTAACCCTCACACCCACATCAGTCCCATACCCCAACCCTCACACCCATATATCAGTCCCATACCCCAACCCTCACACCCACATCAGTCCTGTACCCTAACCCTCACACCCACATCAGTCCCGTACCCCAACCCTCACACCCATATATCAGTCCTGTACCCAACCCTCACAACCACATCAGTCCTTTACCCTAACCCTCACCCAATCAGTCCTGTACCCCAACCCTCACACCCATATATCAGTCCTGTACCCCAACCCTCACACCCACATCAGTCTTGCACCCCAACCCTCACACCCACACCAGTCCTGTACCCTAACCCTCACACCCGCATCAGTCTTGCACCCCAACCCTCACACTCACACCAGTCCTGTACCCCAACCCTCACCCATATCAGTCCTGTACCCCAACCCTCACACCCACATCAGTCTTTCACCCTAACCCTCACACCCACACCAGTCCTGTACCCCAACCCTCACACCCATATATCAGTCCTGTACCTCAACCCTCACACCCCTATCAGTCGTGTACCCTAACCCTCACCCATATCAGTCCTCTACCCCAACCCTCACACCCATATCAGTCCTGTACCCAGCCCTCACACCCATATATATCCGTCCTGTACCCCAACCCTCACACCCCTACCAGTCCTGTACCCCAACCCTCACGCCTACGCCAGTCCTGTACCCCAACCCTCACACCTACACCAGTCCTGTACCCCAACCCTCACACCCATATATTTCAGTCCTGTACCTCACCCTCACACCCTCATCATCCGACCCCAACCCTCAACCACCAGTCCTGTACCCCAACCCTCACACCTACACCAGTCCTGTACCCCAACCCTCACCCTACACCAGTCCTGTACCCCAACCCTCACACCTACACCAGTCCTGTACCCCAACCCTCACACCATATACTCAGTCCTGTACCCCAACCCTCACACCCATATATCAGTCCTGTACCCCAACCCTCACACCCTAACCAGTCCTGTACCCCAACCCTCACACCCATATACATCAGTCCTGTACCCCAACCCTCACACCTACACCAGTCCTGTACCTCAACCCTCACACCCATATATATCAGTCCTGTACCTCAACCCTCACACCCATATACATCAGTCCTGTACCCCAACCCTCACACCTACACCAGTCCTGTACCCCAACCCTCACACCCATATACATCAGTCCTCTACCCCAACCCTCACACCCATACATCAGTCCTGTACCCCAACCCTCACACCTACACCAGTCCTGTACCCCAACCCTCACACCCATATACATCAGTCCTGTACCCCAACCCTCACACCCACATCAGTCCTGTACCCCAACCCTCACACCCACATCAGTCCTGTACCCCAACCCTCACACCCACATCAGTCCTGTACCCCAACCCTCACACCCATATACATCAGTCCTGTACCCCAACCCTCACACCCATATACATCAGTCCTGTACCCTAACCCTCACATCCACATCAATCCTGTACCTTCCATGCCTGCCATTGTTGGGGAAGAGTTACTTCAAACATGCAATCCTTTCCTGGTTACATTAACACTGTAACAGAACTACAGCCCACTCCCTGCATTAAACCTGTAATCCCATTTGTATTTACACTGGCCCCTCTCCACATTAAACCTGCTAGCCCTTTAGTGGTTACACTAACAGAACAATACCTGACTATCCACATTAAACGGCCTCAGTCACTTTTGTGATTACACTAACAGAACAACAGCCCACTCTCAGCATTAAACCTGCTATCCTGCTGTGGTCACACTGAGTAACAGAAACAGCCCACTCTCCACATTAAACCTGCTAGCCTTTTTGTGATTACACTATCACTAGTAACAGAAGTACAGCCCACTCCCTGCAGTGACATAGTCTTCAGAAGGAGGGAAGCTTGCTTTTTTTATGCCCCACCAACCATGAGGGTTATTTTATATCAGGGCCACGTTCAGAAGGATGAAGTTAGTCAGAGAACAGAAGAAGTAGTCAGTTTCCACAGTACACAGTGTGTGCAAGTGGATTTAGTTGCTCAAATAAATCCAATTGAAATTTCATGTGTCTAAAGAAGGGAAAATTTTACCAGCATGTTTACAATTCAGTTGGTGTTTTGTTCATTGGTTGTTGTTGTTGTTGTTGTTGTTGTTTTTGTACCAGTCTAAACTCACCCTGATGTAACCATCATGGCTGACTGTGCATTAAAAACATATCTATGTATTATACTTATTGCAAACGCTGAGTTTGTTCTGTGAATGTGTAATGCAGTCAATCATGTGACTCATCTGGCGTTCACTTGCTGCATGACTCATGTACAAAATCGTGTCATTCTATATTATTATCATTGTTAATCGTCTCAGGGCAGAAGTGGATTTAAAAATAATAATCTGAAACAGGCTTAGCTTTGACCTATAAACTTCCATACCAGTTTGTGACCTTGTCTGTCACTATAGTGTGTGTGTGTCATTTCTCAATCACTGTCATAATTCTAGAGACTTGGAATGTGTTTTCTTTTCAACCTTATTCAGTCCCATAGTTATTGAATCTTCCTTTCCTGACTTGTGGCCACCCACTCCATTTCTGCTGTTACCATGGCAGCATCATATATGTATATTCCATTTTTTCCTCTTTTGTTCTGGTTGTTGACATACATGTGTGCATAGCAACTGTATCAATACCAGCTTTACATGGATGTGATAACTTTCTGAATCTAGGTTATTTTTGTCACCTCTGTGTTGAGATTGTTTCTGTCTGATCAGTTTGTATAGCAACCATAACTGGGAGAGGTAGTTTTATATATATATAGTATATTGTTTAATGTCTGAAGACTGTACTGATTTTTTTTCAGTGCCATTTTTCATGTAATAATGCATGTTAAATTCACCATATATTCTCTCTCTCTCTCTCTCTCTCTCTCTCTCTCTCTCTCTCTCTCTCTCTCTCTCTCTCTCTCTCCCCCTCCTCCAATCCCACACACACACACACACACACACACACACACACACACCACACACACACACACACACAGGATGCATGCATACACACACACACACACACACACACACACACACACACACACACACACACACCACACACACACTGAGCACACACACACACACACACACACACACACACTGCACAAAGATGGAGAAGGAACAATCAACGTCACATGAGTATGATAAGGTCATCATTTGTAAGGTGAATAATAGAGGATACAGTTTCACATTCTTCTTCTTTACATGAGCCTTAATGCTAGACACTGAGAGAGTGGGAGGGAGAGACAGAAAAACAGAAGTTTCTAACACTGATGCTAATGTTTTGGTCACTTAGTGAATTACATTTCATTCTCTGTGAAGAGCAGTGTTTGCTTTTGTTTTTACAGTAGAGTATTAAAGGGGAACTGAGCTGAAAATGAGCAAATATTTCATCTGCATGCTTCATCTGGTTGTTCTGTCAATATTTATTCAACCAAAGTGCTGTTCAGCTTCTTTGGTTTGAGCCCCCTTTAAGCTTTTAATAATAATAATAAAGTACATTTATCATATGCTCATCAATGCCCTGTGCACTCACATGATATGATATTCTATATGCATGTAGAGCATAGTCCTACCAAAACAATTTACATAAAGTATTATAAAAAAACAAAACAAACGCACTACACACACACACACACACACACACACACACACACACACACACACACACACACACACACACACACACACACACACACACACAATGACTGTAGCAGAAACTGGGTACTGATATTAGTTAGGATGGAAATACTGTGAGAAGAGGAAGGTTAATGTGTTCCTGTTCTGCTCTATGCCTAGTGGGTACAGACATATCTAAAAGTGGTTGTCAAATTGCCATTGTGAAGTGAAACTAGTGTTAAATAGATTAAGTTAAAAGGATAAGCCCACTTGATGATGAAGGGCACACTCTTAATCGTAACAACCCTCAGGGAATACAGTAGAACCCCTCTACTAAGACCACCCTAAAAAAGAATTGAGGAATGATGGACTGCTATTAACAGAGTGGTGGTCCTTGGTGATGTTTTCGTTTATGGAACTGTGTGCAGAAAGTTACGAAACACAAATACATGCACAACAGACAGTGTACAAAAGGACAGTGCAGGTGCAGTACCTATATATATATACATACACCTGGGTATTATAGACACATATCTGTAGTAGTACTAATATACGCTCATGAATGTATTTAAACATCAGTACAACAACAGCTGAACCTGCAGAAGAAATACATGTATACAGGTACCACACTTGGAAAAAGAGAGAGGAGGAGAGAGAGAGAGGGGGGGAGGTGGGGTGGAGTGATGAGGGTGGTGGTGGAGGTTTTACTCTGTTCAAGCTGTGTATAGTTGCCTATGTACATGTATGCAGTTATAAACAGCAGTTAGTATTACCTTTAATTTGCAGCTGTACCATTATTGAGGTTTCTTGTTTGTGGTTTGTTTGTTTGATGTGGATTTTAGTATGCTATTAATAATTTTGTTTTGTATAATGTATTAGCATACATTACACCTAATTTTCGGTTTTGGTGTGTGTGTGTGTGTGTGTGTGTGTGTGTGGTGTGCATGTGTGTGTGCATGTGTGAGACAGTGTGTGTGTGTGTGGGGGGGGGGGGGGGGGTCTTCCTCGCCCCTGCCTTGTCATGTGGACGCTCCAAAGTTTTACTGCAATATAATAATGGGGTGTGCACGTAATTCTTTTCATTGGCTGTTTTATTCATTTTTGTTATCCACCCCACATCCCACCCCTGTTTCTCTGCAAGTGGCCAGAAGGGCAATGCAGTAAAAATTCTCTTCTCTGGCTTTTGTCATAATATGATTATATCGCAATCACTCTCACTCTTGACTGCCGCATCTCTAAGAACAAGTTGCTTACTGATGAAGGAACAAGAGCTTGTTCTGTTCTTCTGTATAGCGTCCGGATTCAGTAGTTTAAAGAACAGCTGACACTGTTAGTGATAGATAGATGATTTTGATGCTTCCGCAATCCACTGGACTCTGATATGGACCACGTGATCTTTAACGTGCGTTTTTTACATGCATATAAACTCGGGGGACTGATCGGCTTACAGAGTTAAGCTCATCCCATGGATTTACCTTGGAGAGAAAAACTTGAGTGTGTGCTGTGGCCCCATTCTGGTGTTTATAACACTTTAACGTTTAGGGGGTCATGGTTGGCATGTTAGTGTGATTGCTGAGGTCCCAGCGGGTCACACTGTCACATTAAAAGGTCACAACCATTAGGTACTCCTGTGTGCTCTCTCTCTCTCTCTCTCTCTCTCTCTCTCTCTCTCTCTCTCTCTCTTCTCTCTCTCTCTCTCTCTCACAACACACACACACACACACACACACACACACACACACACACACACACACACACACACACACACACCACACACACACACACACACACACACATGGAGAAGACAGAAATGCTGACACAGTAATGTAATGCATACTGCTAATGTATCACTGGGTGCGTCCGGGTCAGATGGTATTGGTGTGTGGGTAGTGGATTCCCAGCAGAGAGGGTCTTAATTTCTGCCTTCGCGGTGCCCCATGGCAGGAGCAAATTGGGGCTGACTAAATAACTTTTTTTTAAATGGACAGATTTATGGGAATATGTCCAGTTGTCAGTTAAAAATTCCAGCAAGTAAGATCCAACCTTAGTTTGCTTTTTGTTGTTGTTTTTTTGTTTTTGTTTTTTTGGTTTCTTTTTGAGGAATGGGTATGTTTGAAATAGGAGAGAAATGTGTGTTTGTGTGCGTGTGTGTGTGCTTGTACGTGTGTGTGTGTGTTGCTTTTTCACACAAAAAACATGCAGCTTTTCAGACGACATTCAGGCAGCTCTCTCTCTCTCTCTCTCTCTCTCTCTCTCTCTCTCTCTCTCTCTCTCTCTCTCTCTCTCTCTCTCTCTCTCTCTCCTGCTCTCTCTGTGTGTCTCTGTGTCTCTGTCTCTCTGTGTCTCTCTCTCTGTCTCTGTCTCTGTCTCTGTCTCTGTCTCTGT
>JABMCL010001863.1:712500-720000 GCA_018857735.1 Alviniconcha marisindica | reverse complement strand
TGCGTTTAAAAACAAATGTTATTGCTTCTCTTCATTCCTTCGTTAATATATCTCTCTTTAATCTGGTTTCCATAAATCCGACGGACTGGTCAACGATTTAAAAGAGGCAAAATCGAAGGTACAAAATCTTCGAAAATGTCTTTGATGTTTGCGTACGCATCTCTGTGTTGTTTTATATTTATGTGTGGGTTGCTTTTGTCGATTTTTACTTGAGAAAGGGTTCACATAATAATAATTTAAAAAAATCTATGAGAAGAGTTTTGAAATGATGAGAAGAGTTTTGAAATGTGCATTGTGACCGAGTTTAAAAACCCTGATGTGACACTGTGCGGTTGACAGGACGTGAAAATCCAATTGCCAACTAATTAGCCTGTTGGATGAAGCATGTTTTGAAAAGCCTGGCTCCTTTTTAAGCCTTGAAGGACAGCTGACCCCACTGGATCTTTGTCGTCTCAAGTTGTTTTTTTGCGATTTTACTTTTTCTTTTTTTCTTTTTTTAAATACTCCGGCGCAGTGGGATTGCAGAATCGTTCGGAGATTAGATGGGGCCGTTCAAAATCAGAACTGTCAGCCTCCTGTTTCCTAGGGCGTTAGAATCTTCCATCTCGGGGAAGGGGGGGGGGAGGGGAGAGAGGGAGGAAGGGGGAGAGAGAGAAGTCCGGCGTTTAAAAAATAAAATCCTGTGATCGAGGGAAAAGGGGGGGTGGGGGGGGGGGGTCCATTTTACCCCAGTAACCCGCTTTGTGCCAGCGCTCCTGTGACGTTTCCACTCGTGCCGATCGATCCGGGGGGTGTGTGTGATGGGGGGGGGGGGGGGGGGGGGGGACGACGCTGAGGGGATAGTTTCAACTCTGCTGGGCTGGCCTCACTTCAGTAATTTTGTGTTTACTTTACCACAGGGGCGGGTCTCGTCCGTTAACAGCTTCGCTTCATTTCTGTAAGGGTCGTTCCCGTCAGTTCAATAGCTGTGCATTCATTTTTGACGATGGAGACAACTCTCGTCAGTCCAGCAAGTGTTTGCGGTTACGATAGAGACAATTCTCGTCAGTTCAGCAAGTGTTTGCATTTACGATAGAGAAAATTCTCGTCAGTTCAGCAAGTGTTTGCGGTTACGATAGAGACAATTCTCGTCAGTTCAGCAAGTGTTTGCATTTACGATAGAGACAATTCTCGTCAGTTCAGCAAGTGTTTGCGGTTACGATAGAGACAATTATCGTCAGTTCAGCAAGTGTTTGCGTTTACGATAGACACAATTCTCGTCAGTTCAACAAGTGTTTGCGTTTACGATATTGATTATATACAGACGTTTCTCGTCCGGTTAGGAAGTTTTCATTTACACTAGGGACAATTCTCATCAGTTCATCAACTTTCTGTGTGGACAGTTGGGACATTTTGCGTCAGGTCAACAGCTTCGTGTTGACGACATGGACAGTCTTCGTCGGGTCAACAGCTTCGTGTTGACGACAAGGACAGTTCTCGTCGGGTCAACAGCTTCGTGTTGACGACAGGGCTAGTCCTTGTCAGGTCAATAGCTTCGAGCTGACGACAGGGACAGTTCTCGTCGGGTCAACGCCCGTGTTGACGACAAGGACAGTTCTCGTCGGGTCAACAGCTTCGTGTTGACGACAAGGACAGTTCTCGTCGGGTCAACGCCCGTGTTGACGACAAGGACAGTTCTCTTCGGGTCAACAGCTTCGAGTTGACGACAAGGACAGTTCTCGTCGGGTCAACAGCTTCGTGTTAACAAGGACAGTTCTCTTCGGGTCAACAGCTTCGTGTTGACGACAAGGACAGTTCTCTTCGGGCCAACGCCCGTGTAGTGACGATAGGGACAATTCTCTTCGGGTCAACGCCCGCGTAGTGACGATAGGGACAGTCCTTGTCAGGTCAACAGCTGCGTGTTGACGACAAGAACAGTTCTCTTCGGGTCAACGCCCGTGTAGTGACGATAGGAACAATTTTGGACACGAGCACTGGCAGCCTGTCGGAAATTAGAAGAAAAAAGAAGTGACAGAATGCAGGGAAGGAAAAGCGGGTCTGGTCGGCTGAGCCTGGATTGAGATGCTTTCCCCCAGTGCCTATTGTTTGCTTTTTAGCTTTCCTTCTTTTGGCTTGTCTTTCTCTTGCCCGGTCTTGCCCTTGCTGCTCTTTGTCTCCTATTGCTGCACGTGTCTAATTGTTTTGGCGTTCCCTTTTTTGAGTGTCCCTCCTTTGCGCGCTGCTCTCGTCATCCCATCTTCCGGGCCCGCAGTGGGGAGCCGCGGACGCAGAAATTAAGGCCCCCATCTACCGCGGAGGACCCAAACTGTCTCTTTTAAGCTGGAGTATCACGCAACACATTGATTTTTCAAACCGGTGTGGCATCTATCAGGTGGCGACGGTGGTTCTCAGAAACCGGTCACACCGTCATCGTAACCGGTCAAATAGAGCTCTACTAGTAAGCATCCTGCTCCCTTTCCCGTCTAGAACACTCACAGACACACACACACGCACGCACGCACGCACGCACCACGCACGCACGCACGCAAGCGCACGCAGCACGCACGCACGCACCCCAAAACCACATCAGCACACCCGTACACACACACAATTTGCACTTCGTGTTTGGGTTTTGTTGTGTTGTTGTTGTTTTGTTTGGTTGGCTGGTTGGTGGTTGTGTGTGTGTGTGTGTGTGGGTGTGTGTGTGTGTGTGTGTGTGTGTGCGTCTGTGTGGGGTGTTGTGTTGTGTTGTGGTGTGTGTGTGTGTGTGTGTGTGTTCATTATATAGATGTTGTGTGTGTGTTGGTGTGTGTGTGTGGTTGTGTGTGTGTGTGTTGTTATTATATAGATGTGTGTGGTGTGTGGTGTAGTGTGTGTGTGTTGTGTGTGTCATATCATATATAATCAAGTTGTGTGTGTGTGTGTGTGTATGTTGCTGTGTGTGTGCTGCCCTTGTGGTGGTGTGTGGTGTGTAGGTGTAGTGTGGTGTGTGTCCATTATATGATGTGTGTGTGTGTGTGTGTGTTGTGTGTGTGTGTGTGTGTGTGTGTGTGTGTGTATTATATAGATGTGTGTGTGTGTGTGTGTGTGTGTGTGTGTGTGTGTGTGTGTGTGTGTGTGTATGTGTGTGTGTGTGTGTGTGTGTGTGTGTGTGTGTGTGTTTTGAGAACCTGTCAAACAAAATAACAGCCGATACCTCTGGCCTGTTGCTAGCATTTGTCCCTGGTAATATATTAAGCTGATCAGCGGGAACCTTGGATTATAAGTTAGTCTGAATTATTTATTTATTTATAATATGAACACTTGCTGAGCGCCTCATCTCGAAACGAGCCCTAAGTGCTTCACAATGACAACCACAGCGCTATTCTTAGTCCCAATAATCCCAAGCCTTGCGTGTCTTTCCGGATGTCAGCGATAATTCTTTCTCACTAACTTCTGCCTGCCCTCTCTGCGCTAGACGACCTTCCTTGAAACGACGAGAGAGGAACATCGCCAGTCAGAGGAACAGTGGAACCGTTTCAAAGGCAGCGTTGGGGAGAAACGTCTGAAAGACGGGGTGGAGCGCATATGGGCTTTTCCGAATGCATAGATATCATGTTGAACTGAACTGAACTGAACTGAACTACCCTCTATGCATTTAACTCCCGTCCCCCCACCCCACCCCCCACCCCCCACCCCCCAACCCCCACCCCTCACCCCACCCCATTTTTTTTCTCTTTTTTTTTCAACCTGTCGATTCAATTTTTTTCAACTAGTCTGTTGTCATGTTGTTTTGACATTCGCGTGTTTTTGCTGTTTTATTTTTGGTTCATTTTGGTTAGCATCATCAGTTGGTTGCTAAGCTCACTGGCTGCTTGAGGGGCAAATCAGCAGACGTGAGTGCTGTCTGTCAAAGCTCATTTTTGTTTCATTAAGTTTAGCATACCGTCGCCTGCCCTGCCGTTGCTTCAGGCGCTTTTCGTCGTCTTTAATTACACATGGTGTGTGTGTGTGTGTGTGTGTGTGTGTGTGTGTGTGTGTGTGTGTGTGTGGTGTGTGTGTGTGTGTGCGTGCGTGCGCGCGTTCTGTGTCTGTGCGTGTGTGTGTGTGTCTGTATGTGTGTTTGTGTGTGTGTGTGTGTGCGTGTGCGCGCGCGCGCGCGTTCTGTATCTGTGTGTGTGTGTGTGTGCGCGCGCGCGTTCTGTATCTGTGCGTGTGTGTGTCTGTATGTGTGGTGTGTGTTGTGTGTGGTGTGTTTGTGTGTGTGTGTGCAGGCGTGCGCGCGTTCTGTGTCTGTGCGGTGTGTGTGTGGTGTATGTGTGTGTGTGTGTGTGTGTGTGTGTGTGTGTGTGTGTGTGTGTGTGTGTGTGTGTGTGTGTGCGCGCGCGACGCGTTCGTGTATCTGTGTGTGTGTGTGTGTGTGTGTGTGTGTGTGTGTCTGTCTGCGGGGCGCGTTCTGTATCTGTGCGTGTGTATGGTGTATGGTGTGTGTGTGTGTGTTGTGTGTGTGTGTGTGTGTGTGTGTGTGTGTGTGTGTGCGCGCGCGTGTCTGTGTCTGTGCGTGTGTGTGTGTCTGTCTGTCTGTCTGTGCGTGAGTGTGTGTGAGTGTATGTGTGTGAGTGTATTTGTGTCTGTGTATATGTGTGTGTGTGTGTGTGTGTGTATGTGTGTGTGTGACTTTGTATGTGTGTGCGCGTGCGTGTGTGTGTGTGTCTGTGTGCGTGCGTTGCGTGTGTTAGTGTGTTCGTGTGTCTATTTGTGTGTATTCTTCCCATTAGTTCCCGCCACAACAGTCGCTCCCTCTGAAGCAAGCCCCATCTCAATTTCAGTCGTGCAATTTGTCAGCCCCCTGGACCCTAAAGACTTCTCCCTACAACAGCAGATCCATTGCTAGCCAGGCGGAGTAAAACAAAGAAACGAGAAGTGGGCCGACGTCTGCGGACAGGTCGCTGCCAGAGGGACTGGATGAGCACGCTCTGGCTTTGTCCGTCACTGTCATGGCGTCATGCTCACCATCGCACGCTCTGGCTTTGTCCGTCACTGTCATGCTCACCATCGCACGCTCTGGCTTTGTCCGTCAAGCTGTCATGGCGCCAGAGCCAAGCGGATTTTCTTGGGAAGGATAGCGGGATGGTTGGCTGTCTTTGCCGTGCCACCGGGCATGCTGTTATGCTGCCCACCTCAGTAGTATTAGCTGGGGAGTCGGTGTGGTTCGTAGTGCTCTTCATCGCGGTACGTCCTGCTCACCATCGCGGTACGTCGAGCTTTCCATCGCGGTACGTCGTGCTGATAATCGGGGTACGTCATGCTCACCACGGGGTACGTCATGCTCACCATCGCGCTTCGTCATGCTCACCATTGGGGTACGTCATGCTCACCATCGGGGTACGTCATGCTCACTATCGCGGTACGTCATGCTCACCATCGGGGTACGTCATGCTTACCACTGTGCTACGTCATGCTCACCATCGCGCGACGTCATGCTCACAATCGTGGTACGTAATCGCTTACCACCGTGCTACGTCATGCTCACCATCGCGCGACGTCATGCTCACAATCGTGGTACGTAATCGCGGTACGTCATGCTCACCATTGTGGTACGTCGTGCTCACCGTCTGGATACGTAACTCTCACCATCGCGCGACGTGACGCTCACAATCGTGGTACGTAATCGTGGTACGCCATGCTCACCATCGGGGTACGTCATGCTCACCATCATGGTACGTCATGCTCACCATCTGGATACGTAACTCTCACCATCGCGCGACGTCATGCTCACAATCGTGGTACGTAATCGTGGAAGAGTCGGAGGATGCCCGAAGAAGAAGATGCTGGAGAAGAGGAGGAGGAGGACGGGGGGGGGGGGGGGGGGGGGGGGGGGAGAGGGAGGAAAATGTGGAGGGAGAGGGCCATGAGTCGGGAAGATGCCCGAGGAAGGAGCTAGCCGGCAGGGAAATGAAGGAGGTGTAATCAGGTGCGGCGGCAGCAGCAGCACTAGAATAAATTTCCAAGTTCGCAAGTGAAGCAAAGGCAGCTAGCTAACCGCGCTCTGGTCAGACCCCATCTTGATTGGGTTTATTTTTTATTTTGTTATTTTTGTGTGTGTGTGTGTGTAGTTTGGCCTGGTGAGGTCCATGATTCAGACACATTGGGAGGGGGGGTGGGAGAAAAGAAAAGACCCCCCCCCCCCCCCCCCCCAAAAAAAAAGGACTGACGCAATCAGTCCCGGCGAGGAAGAGTGTAACAGCTGGTCCAGCCAGTTCCTTCAAACGCCTCCCGTCCCTGCCTTACCCAACGGTTTCAGGTTCAGTATTTCGTCCAGGAGCCCTTCCAACCGGAAACCGACTGCAGACGCCTGAGACTTCTGCCCTGGTTCTGGCGAAGCCGGAGTAGGTCAGCGCTTTGCTTCACGCCGAGCTGTCCCCGTAAAAGTGCGGATAGGATCGAAATTCTGAAGTTGGGGGGTAGGGGACTGGACGAGGGGGCATGGCTAGAGAATGGTGGGCTCCAGTGCCGGCCATTTTACCGTGTCGTTCATTGTGGAGGCGAATGAAAGCCATCGGTCGTTTTTTCATCTTTTCTTCTTCTTCTTCTTCTTCTGCTTCAGTGTTGCTTTACGTCCACAGAGACCATACGGACTATTAGGGACGGGGAGCCCAGGACGGCCACGTCGACTTTCACAGTGGTTTTCTCCGTTGCTCTCCTTTTAGCTTATGAGGCAAAGATGACGGCAACTGCTCGCGTTTGTCTCGCGCAGATTATTAATTGTGCCGTTTCGATTGGCAGAAGCTGCTCGAGTGATTGGCAGCCAGGAGCCCTCTGTTGCCAGACAGAGTGTGCAACAAGTGGGCGTCTTGTAGTGACATTGTTTCTCATTGCACACGTTATGGGGAGGGATGGGGGTAGGGGGAAGGGGTATAGATCTTTCCACGCAAGACGAAGTACACACCTTGTTCTGTTATTTTATTAGAATAGAATTAAAGTATTTATAAAGCACAAAATCATGTCCGTAGAGACTATCCTAAGCAAGCGCGCAAGCACACACACACACGCACGCACGCACGCACGCACGCACACACACACCCAACCACGCACGCACACACACCACCACACACACACACACCACACACACACACACACCACCACACACACACAACAACACACGCACCACACACACACACACACACACACACACACACACACACACACACACACACACACACACACACACACACACACACACACACACACAACAAGCAAACAACACAACAACAACAACACACACACACACACACACACACACACACACACACACACACACACAACACACCAAAACACACCAAAACAATCACAACCACTGCACACGACACACACACACACACACGCACGCACGCACGCACCGCACGCACGCACGCACGCACGCACGACCACCACACACACACCAACACACAACAAGCAAACAACACAAAACAGCCAAACAACCAACACACAACACACACACACACACACACACACACACACACACACACACACACACACACA
>JABMCL010001863.1:700000-707500 GCA_018857735.1 Alviniconcha marisindica | reverse complement strand
AGTAGTGCCCATTATATTGGCTGTTTTGGACTCTCTAGCAGCTGCTGTTGGCTGTGTTGTGTCCACCGCTGTGATTCAGTTTTTTACTTGTGTTTTGAACCGATGTAAAAACAGTTTTGAATGCGATTCGTCCTGAGGTGACCGTGTGCGTTTGACATGGCGTTAAAATCCAAGAACAAACCAACTTGGCATTCGTGGCTGACTGAGCGGCATACACACACACACACACACACACACACACACACACACACACACACACACACACAAACACACACAATCACACATGCACGCACGCACGCACGCACGCACGCACGCGCGCGCACACACACACACACACACACACACACACACACACACACACACACACACACACACACACACACACACACATTCAGTTAACATATATATGTCGAGACTCATTCACTCAGTTATGTACTACATGTATGTCAAGACTCGTTCAGACAGTTGCATACATACATGTCAAGACTCGTTAAAACGGTTACATACATACATGTCAAGACTCGTTAAAACGGTTACATACATACATGTCAAGACTCGTTAAAACAGTTACATACATACATGTCAAGACTCGTTAAAACGGTTACATACATGTATGTCAAGACTCGGTCGGTTACATACATGTATGTCAAGTCTCGTTTAGTTACATACCTACATGTATGTCAAGACTCGGTCGGTTACATACATGTATGTCAAGACTTGTTCAGTTACATACCTACATGTATGTCAAGACTCGTTCAGTTACATACATGTATGTCAAGACTCGTTCAGTTACATACATGTATGTCAAGACTCGTTCAGTTACATACCTACATGTATGTCAAGACTCGTTCAGTTACATACCTACATGTATGTCAAGACTCGTTCAGTTACATACCTACATGTATGTCAAGATCGTTCAGTTACTACATGTATGTCAAGAACTCGTTCAGTTACATACATGTATGTTCAAGACTCGTTAAAAGTTACATACATGTATGTTCACAGTTACATACATGTATGTCAAAGACTCGTTCAGTTACATACATGTATTTCAAGACTCGTTAAAACGGTTACATACATGTATGTCAAGACTCGTTTAGTTACATACATGTGTGTCGAGACTCGTTCAGTTACATACATGTATGTCAAGTCTCGTTCAGTTACATACCTACATGTATGTCAAGACTCGTTCAGTTACGTACATGTATGTCAAGACTCGTTCAGTTACATACATGTATGTCAAGACTCGTTCAGTTACATACATGTATGTCAAAGACTCGTTCAGTTACATACATGTATGTCAAGACTCGTTCAGTTACATACATGTATGTCAAAGACTCGTTCAGTTACATACCTAGATGTATGTCAAGACTCGTTCAGTTACATACCTACATGTATGTCAAGACTCGTTCAGTTACATACATGTATGTCAAGACTCGTTCAGTTACATACATGTATGTCAAAGACTCGTTAAAACGGTTACATACATGTATGTCAAGACTCGTTAAAACGGTTACATACGTGTATGTCAAGACTCGTTAAAACGGTTACATACGTGTATGTCAAGACTCGTTAAAACGGTTACATACGTGTATGTCAAGACTCGTTAAAACGGTTACAGACATGTATGTGAAGACTCGTTGAGTCAGTCCCAAGCTTGCACACAGTGCCTCAGTCGCCGGACACCCTGAAGCCTGTGCCCGTTTTGCAGCTGTCCCGAGCCCAATACGCCAGCCGACAACTGCACCCGGCTGTGCAGCGCTACACCACCCCACCCGTCTTCTGGTCCTTGCGGTACCGGCTGGTCCATTCACAGATTATCGATCGGCTGAAAGGCTCGATGGACGGGAGGAAGGGACGGTGGGGAGCCTTGGTGCATGAGACTGAATGCCTCCACACGCAGATGCTTGCTTAGCTGCCGTGTGCCCGCCGGGCCCGGCACGTCCAACGCGTATATCGACGAGAGCTAGTATGTTATTAATAGAATCTGATCTCGGCTACCTGCACGTTCTTTTGGATTTGTGGTGGGAGGTGTTGGAAATGAACAAAAGGGGGGATGGGGGGGGGGGGGGGGGGGGGGGGGGGGGGAGGGGAGAGAGAATTATCTGTGATCAAGCACGGCACCACAACACATTAATTCCCAAATGAGAGAGAGGGGGAAGCTGCTTTTATGGTGTTGCATCCTGGTAATGATGACGGTAGTCGTAATCACAGATAGCTATAGTGAGAGAAAGACAGACATACAGACAGAGAGACAGAGACAGAAAGACAGAGATACACAGACAGACAGACAGACAGAGATACACTGACAGACAGAGACACGGAGAGAGAGAGAGAGAGAGAGAGAGAGAGAGAGAGAGAGAGAGAGAGGAGAGAGAGAGAGAGAATTGGTTTTAACGCTAAGTCATCCATGAGTGTTATATCACAATGAGACTGGGGGTGGGAGGGGGGGGGGGGGGGGGGGGAGAGAGAGAAAGAGGCTGCTCTTTTTGCTGTTGCACCCTGGCAATGATAGCAATGGTCATAGTCCCAGATAGAGTTATAGTTAGAGAGAGCGAGAGATAGATGAATAATTGGTTTTTAAGGCCCAGTCAACCGTGACAGGGCGAAAGGGAGAGGGGGGAATAGGGAGGTACGGAGGGAGGGGGAGAGAGAGAGGAATAGGAAGGGAGGGGGAGAGAGAGGAATAGGAATGGAGGGGAGA
Organism: Alviniconcha marisindica; assembly: GCA_018857735.1. Taxonomy (NCBI): domain Eukaryota; kingdom Metazoa; phylum Mollusca; class Gastropoda; family Provannidae; genus Alviniconcha; species Alviniconcha marisindica. Next base: position 704,796 of record JABMCL010001863.1, on the reverse strand, counting down.
GAGAGAGGAATAGGAAGGGAGGGGAGAGAGAGGGGGGATAGGGAGGTACGAAAGGAGGGGGAGAGAAAGAGGAATAGGGAGGGAGAGAGGGAGAGAGAGAGGAATAGGGAGGGGGAGGGGGAAAGGGAGGGAGAGGGGCTGGAGAGGAGGGGGGGGAGGAGGGATGGAGGGGGGAATAGGGAGGGAGGAAGGGGGAGAGAGAGAGGAATAGGGAGGGAAGGGGAATAGGAAGGGGGACAGAGAGAGCAATGGGGAGGGAGGGAAGGGGAGAGAGATAGCAATGGGGAGGGAGGGAGGGGGAGAGAGAGAGGAATAGGGAGGGAGGAAGGAAGGGGAAGGGAGAGAGAGGGAGAGAGAGGAGAATGGAGAGGGATGGAGGGGGGAGAGGGGGGAATAGGGAGGGAGAGGGGGATAGAGAGAGACTGCTGTTTCTGCTGTTGCAGCTGCTAATGATGATGGCTACAGTCAGTTGTTAATGCACCTGTCCAGTAATTGCTCTACCTGTTACGCCACCTATCCCATCGCAACCGAGATAGAAGGTGGCACCCCTCCATAGCTTTGTTTACCCGATTACTACCCCATCCCGCTTCCACAGCTGACCGTGAGGAAAAGTAACGTAGTTGGACCATGGAGTTTCAGGTCAAAAATGGAACTAGGAAATTTCGCACACACCGCATCATCAAGTTTGAATGACTGTTGTATACGTGCATAACAGATAGGCATGAATGGAATACGCCATGTCGTTTTATAGATCAGTGATTTTGCTGAACGTTGCATGCATACTACCCTACATGTGCCGATTTGCAGGTGAATTTGAGCGGGTTTACGTCATTCACGACGTTGACAAGTGCAGTCCGTAGGGTGAGAGGATTTGCGTGTGCAGTCGTTTCATCATTACCCCCACCACATGGGCAGCCGCATGCCGTCTTCGGAGGATTAATATCCATTTTTGCAGCGTGGATGATGTTATGCACGGGGCTTATCATGGCTGTAGATACTCCCCGTATGTCTATGCAGCGCATAACATTATGAGGCTGCCTTGGCGGTCTTGCTTGGATCAATGTTTTGTGACACTGCCGAAGCCAAGACGGGACGGGGCGTTAAAATCCACGAACTGACTAACTCACCATGTAATTGATTCTATTTCTTAACCCTGTACTAACAGGAGAGAAGACTTATTTTTTTACTACTCTTTGGTCACTCGTAATTATATGACTCACTCTTTGGACGATGAGGCGCTGATTCGATCATCCTTACTGAAAGCAGAGGACCCACCTCTGTGCATATTCCACGCGATGAGCTACTTACTATGGAACATGTTACTTTTTTGTTCTGGTTTGATTGAAGTACGGGAGCGGCGCATTGCCGTTCGGGCGTGAATATGTTGTTCAAAGGTGAACTTTCGGACTGCGTCTTTAAGTATCTGAAACATCCAGTTTTGGAAAAAGTATGTTTTTGTTACAGTCTGGATATGATTTTTACTCACATTTTACCTGTTTTTAATTCACATGTAGATATTTTTCACATATGATGTAACAAAATGTGTTTCGCCCTGACATGCATAACCCGTCATGGTTGACTGGACTTAAAAATCAATTATCTGTATATATGCTTGTGTGCAGGTCTGGTGAAGCTGGGAGTACACTGTGTGTCAGGCAAAAGAGTGGCCATCAAAATCGTCAACAGAGAAAAGCTCAGCGAGTCTGTTTTGATGAAGGTAAGCTGTTTGTACCTCGTCATCCCCTTTACGGAGGTAAAACTGTCCGGAACCAGGAAGTGAAGCCATCAATAATTGATTTTTAGCATCGTACCAGCCGCGTAGGTCACGTCAGGGCAATAAAGAAAAATCACACCTTTCTGTGTATCTCCCGTAACAGGGTTAGGGGGGGTCTACTGGAATCACCGTGTCTGCCTCTCCTTATGTCAATGGAGGGGGGGGGGGGGGTATACTGGAATCACCGTGTCCGTCTGTCCTTCTGACATTATGGGGGTCTGCTGGAATCACCGTGTCTGCCTCTCCTTATGTCCATGTGGGGGAGGGGGGGGTATACTGGAATCACCGTGTCCGTCTGTCCTTCTGACCATTATGGGGGTATACTGGAATCACTGTGTCCATCTGTCCTTCTGTCTATAAGAGGGTATACTGAAATCACTGTGTCCGTCTGTCCTTCTGTCCATTAGGGGGGTATACTGGAATCATCGTGTCCGTGTGACCTGACCATTACGGGGTATACTGGAATCACCCTGTCCGTCTGTCCATTAGGGGGGTATACTGGAATCACCCTGTCCGTCTGTCTGTCCTTCTGTCCATTAGGCAGTATTCTGGAATCACCGTGTCTGTCGTTCTGTCCATTAGCCACGTGGTATACTGGAATCACCGTGTCCGTCTGTCCTTTTGTCTATTAGTGTGTGTGTGTGTGTGTGTGTGTGTGTGGTGTGTGTGTGTGTGTGTGTGTGTGTGTGGGGTGGGGAGATGGGGGGGGGGGGGTTACTGGAATCACCGTGTCTGTCTGTCCTTTTGTCCATTAGTGTGTGTGTGTGTGTGTGTGTGTGGTGTGTGTGTGTGTGTGTGTGTGTGTTGGGGGTGGGGAGATGGGGGGGGGGGGGTTACTGGAATCACCGTGTCCGTCTGCCATATGTGTTATGTGTGTGTGTGTGTGTGTGTGTGTGTGTGTGTGTGTGTGTGTGTGTGTGTTGGGGGTGGGGAGATGGGGGGGGGGGGGTTACTGGAATCACCGTGTCTGTCTGTCCGTCTATACTGCATGGCTTTGTCCAGAAGATATTTTCTGAATCGCTCAACGTTTTGTAACCAAATTTGGTATGAAGGTGCATCATTGTGAGGCGGACTGCCATGCGAAAGCACTGGGTTGGTACCTTTAAGAAATGGCGAAGTGTATGGACACACTATCTAGCAACAGCGTCCTGAGGTGACCCTGTGCGGTTGATCAAGTTTAAGTAACGAGCACACAAGAAATACAAACCCACAGCCTTGAGAGAAGAAGTCAGAAAAAGCAGTGGAAAGAGATGATGATGATGAACCAAACAGAGAATCAGACAGAGGAAAAGGACGATGATGATAAATCAAACAGAGGAAAGAGACGATGATGATGAATCAAACAGAGGAAAGGGACGATGATGATGAATCAAACAGCGGAAAGAGACGATGATGATGAATCAAACAGAAGAAAGAGACAATGATGATGAATCAAACAGGAAAGAGACGATGCTGATGAATCAAACAGAGGAAATGATGATGATGGATCATATAGAGGAAAGAGACGATGATGATGGATCAAACTGAGAAACAAGACGATGATGATGAATCAAACAGAGGAAAGGGACGATGATGGTAGATCAAACAGAGGAAAGAGACGATGATGATTAATCAAACAGCGGAAAGAGACGATGATGATGAATCAAACAGAGGAAAGAGACGATGATGATGGATCAAACTGAGAAACAAGACGATGATGATGAATCAAACAGAGGAAAGGGACGATGATGGTAGATCAAACAGAGGAAAGAGACGATGATGATTAATCAAACAGAGGAAAGAGATGATGGTGATGAATCAAACAGAGGAAAGAGACAATGATAATGGATCAAACTGAGAAACAAGACGATGATGACATGAATCAAACAGAGGAAAGAGACGATGATGGTAGATCAAACAGAGGAAAGAGACGATGATGATTAATCAAACAGGGGAAAGAGACGATGATGATTAATCAAACAGAGGAAAGAGACGATGATGAGGAATCAAACAGAGGAAAGAGACGATGATGATGGATCAAACTGAGAAACAAGACGATGATGATGAATCCAACAATAACAAACGCTGATCGTTTAAAGGGGGAGTGGGAGGGCTCAAACCTATGATCATTTCGAGCCAGTTTCAGATCAGCAAGTGAACAAAATGAACAGGATTTGTTCTTCTGTTTTTTTAGCCGAGAGTTGATCGAGCGACTTGGAGCAGAGTAATTCAAAGCGAGTGACGGGGATCAACAATACCCCCCACATGGCTAGCTCCCTGCCGCAGTGATCCCCAACTAGCAAAGCGCGAAAACAAAAACACGGCTGGGTGGAGATGACGGATAAGGGAAGCTAGTTTGCCACGCCGGGTGCAGCATAAGCCTTCCCCTTCCCCCAACACCGCCGCCGATTATCTGAGAGGAGACTTTCGTCGTTCCAGGGGTGTGCATTCAGCAAACCTGCACGTGCGTCCGTGTACAGTGTGGCTCATTGGAGCCTGCATGAACGTGCATATAGTTTTCACCCGCTCTTGCAAGACAGAGGAAGAGCTGGTTTCGTATAGACTGCCTGCCTCCCACGACTTTGTCTTAGTTTTGTACCCATGGTGGGGTAGCAGAGACACAGAAATTAAGGTCCTTTCCGCAGAAAATGCACGCAGTTGTAAGTCCTAAAACGGGGCGGTGATAGCTTGGTTGGCAGAGCGCCCGGCTGAACAGCCAGGTGCAACACTCACGCGGGTTCGAGTCCCCGGTGCGGTAAGGGCTTTTTCTCCCAATCATCTTCCAGTTCAGACTCTCTTACGGTGTCCGCATTGTGGTGCATCATCATGAGCCGGAGTGCCATGCAAAACGATTGTTGGATATCTCCAAGGTCAATGAAGACTGATGCAATGAAAAGAATATGACTAGTTTTACTATACTGATTTTTTTATTATTATTTTTTGGAAGCAGTAAGTCTGGCAGGCAGGCTTAGTTCGATGGTACATCATCGTAAGCCGGTGTGGTTTGTAAAATAGTGAAATTGCTGTACTCGGGGTCAAGGTC
>JABMCL010001863.1:667500-695000 GCA_018857735.1 Alviniconcha marisindica | reverse complement strand
AGCAGGCGGGATATAGTGGAAAGTGAGCGAGGCGAACTCCGCATGGGTATAATGAACGCATAATGAACGTATTGGGTGGCTGGCTCGGCTAATTAGCTCCTGTAGGCACTGATGTACCTCCGCGGCAGCGGAACGCAAGATCGGTAGATTGTGTGATCAAAGCACCAACCGGAATCCCTGAAGTTTCGGAGCGGGGGGGGAGGGGTGGGGGGGGTCGTAGGTTGGGGGGGGGGGGAGGTCAGTTGTGGGGGGGGTCGGGGGGGGGGGTCGGAGAAAGATTGACTGCTAGGCTAGCAGGGATGAACACTAAGCGTGGGGATGGTGAGGAAATAGTTGTAACAAATATCTTGGCACTGCCCTGTGGAAGGTCACTGTCCTATTCTGCTTCTGCATCTGCTTCCACATCCGGGACTCAAGGGCAGCAATCCGGGTTACGTCGCCGACAAGAGGAGAGAGCGGGGAGAACAAGAAAGCCCAACACTTGACACGAGGGACGAAGGAAAGAGATTTTCGAACACCCAGCTGTTGTTGTTGTTGCGGTGGTGGTAGTGGTAGTGGTAGTGGGGTTTTCGTTTGTTTGTTGTTTTTGGGGGGAAGGGACGGGTTATCTTAGAGTGTGTGCGTTAGGTTCACTAATATTTGTGTTCAGGCTGTCGACAGTCAAACGTATTAGCTAGTTAGTAATTGGATTTTAACGTCCTGTCAACCGCACAGGGCCATTTCAGGACGGTCCAAACAATCCTGAAATCAAACAATCAAACCGAGCTAGTGTTGTTAGCCGTTTGATATTTAACGTCCAGATCCTATCAACTGTGAATGACATATCGGGAAGAACCGGAAGTTGGCAAATCGCAAGTAAAGTCTGGCCCACTGTTGGTTTAAAGAAAAATGTATTCGAGACAAAATATAGATACATTGAATCGTCATGCGACTATCAGCAAGCCTTCAGCTTACAGGCTGTCCCACTGTTCATGACAGACGTGATTAACAAGAACACGCTGTATATAGGAACAAGACTGGGGGGCGGGGGGAGGGGGGGAGGAGGGGGCGGCGGGGGGGGGGGGGAGTAAGGCGAACGAAGTGGAAAGGCAGAAAGGAAAAACCCAACACCAAAGCAAACAAAAAAACAAAAAAAGAATATGTGGCAGGAGAGAAAGCGCGCGCTGGGCTATACTGTTGATGATGATGATGTAGAGCTTCGTGTCCTCGGATGTCGGTTGACATATTAGGGACAAGCTGTGACCAAAGCCTAAACATGGTTCAGTGTTGCTTTACGTCCAAGAAACCGTAAGGCTCATTAGGACGGAAAGCCCAGGACGGCCACCTCCACTTTCACACAGCTCCTGAACTCTGGGCTATATATACTGTGACCCACTCCAGGCTTTTAGCCAGAGGGAGCCGTTCATGTTCCTGCAAGGTTCTGAGCAGAGGGACCTTAATGCTTTCTTCGTTCACAGCCAGTTAGAAACTGAATGAGTGATGTGGCGCTCACTCGATCCGCTGACCCGCTGAACGTATTGAGATGGAACTTGGTGTCAAGATTCCTTGGATCACAGTGACCTAGCTATGTGCCTGTAGTATGGGTAACACCTTTTTCGCTGATTATACAGTAACGCTGAAGGTTACTGAAGCGAATGAGTCGCTGTGTGAAGTAAAGGGAGTATGATATAAACAACAGCGTACCCGTCTCTCAGGTAGCTCCGTGGTCTAATGATTATATAACACTCCGGACTCTCACGCCAGCGACCCTAAGCTCAAACCTCGTGGTACATCCACCCCCCCCCCCCCCCCCCCCCCCCCCCCCCCCCCCGTCCCCGCACTTTTTATATGTGCGTGTGTTGTGTGTGTGTGTGTGTGTGTGTGTGCGTGCGTGCGTGCGTGCGTGCGTGCGTGCGTGCGTGTGTGTGTGCGTGCGTGCGTGTGCGTGCGTGCGTGCGTGCGCGTGTGTGTGTGTGTGTGTTTATTTCATATTCACTTTCTGCAACTGTAGCATCATGGAAATAGGGTAACCCTTTTCCTTTGCTGTGTACATGTCTTTGTGTCAACGCCGCTACCGCTGATATCTTCATCGTTCTGTTTCCATAGAGGACTGACCGAGGCGGGTATTTTTGCTAGTTGTTATTATTATCATTGAGTGACGGAGGAGAAAGCGGCCCCAGCATAACTGTCATTGGTATAAAATACCGTAAGTCGCGTGCAGGTCGGCTGGCTTGTGCACCCTTTGTGTGTGGTGACCCTTTACAGCCCTAGTAACAAAGTTAAGGGGGGGGGGGGGGGGGGGGGGGGTATATTGGAATCACCGTGTCCGTCTGTCTGTGTGTGTTTTTTTGTTTTTGTTTTTGTTGTTGTTGTTTTTGTTTTGTTTTGTGCTTTTGTTTTTGTTTTTTTGTAAGTTACAAACACAGTGGGATACCGCGGACGCATAGACGTCGTCCCTGCTGAAAATCCAGAGCTGTCAAAGGTTCTGTCTTTGTTTAGGCCTTGAGCAGGTTACAATATAGCTTTGCAAGCTTGGCCTGCTGCCGGAGATTCAGCCATTCTGATTTATGCCATCTCTCAGTTCATTCAGCTGTTTTTAAGTCTCCAGTTTTCTCTTTATAGAAGAGATGTGTACCACCAGCTGCGAATCCGATTTTGACTTGTCATTTCATTGACGTTCTTCTGGGGAAGATCCAAACACATAAAAGATTCAAAAGAACGCTTATTTATTATGACATAGACAACACCATGCAAATTTTCAGGAAAATCCCCTTCTTCGGCCACAAAACGACACTTAAACAACAGTGAAAAGGTTAAAAACAATGAAAAATTATATGAGAGGTGAAATAACTTAACCTTTGTTGTTGTTGTGTTCAGCGCTTGCCGGACGAACGCTAGCAGTCATTCTTGTTTCAGATTTATTTATTTTCTTCTGGGGAAATCTTTTTTCTCTTTCTTCTCCGTATAAATATTGTGGTTTAATTCTGATAAAGTTGTGTTCATTACTCAGCTACGGTATTGCTGGAATTTGTCAGATTTTTTGTTTTGATTTCTGTTCTCTGAAATTCTGCATTATTTTCGTACTGTGCGTTACCCCCAACCTAACCAACCTACGCGTCTAACTGCGCGTTAAATGGCATGCAGCTGAGCAGTGCGCAGACGTGCACTGATGGTTAATATTCTCCAGCTGTTTTGACAGTTGTGTTTGATTTGTGTCTCTGCAGGTGGAGCGGGAAATCGCCATCATGAAGCTGATAGAACACCCCCATGTACTTGGATTATACGATGTCTACGAGAACAAGAAGTACCTGTAAGTACCCATCGCTGCGCTGTCTTCTATGTCTGTCTGTTTGTTGTCGGGTCTGTGTCTGTGTTTGTACTTGTCTGCCAGTGTTCTGTTTGTCTGCCTGCCTGTCTGCCTGTTTGTCGGCAACGGTTCTCTGTCTGTCTCTTCGTTTGCCTGAGTGTTTTGGTTCATGTCTGTAACGGTTCTCTATCTGTTAGTTTGTCTGAATGTTTTGTTTCATGCTTAGCAGATACTCGTTCAAGGGTTTTCTGTCCATCTGTTGGTTTGTCTGAATGCTTTGGGTCATGCTCAGCAGATGCTCGTGCAAATGTAGTGATGGTTATTATTTTGACCAAGCTGTCTACCCTGCAAACTAAACCTGTGTTCCATTTTGGCGTGCAGTTTGACGGAAAACGATCCGTTTTATCGCGAGATTGTAGTAATTTAGCGTTAAACATAAATCCAGGTTATTTCTGGAATACTGGAGAGTGTTGTGAAATTCTCACCTTTTCTCTTTCTGTCTTGTATCTTCTTCTTCTTAACGGAGCAGAACGGTGGGAAGCCCAAATTGTACACATTGTACAACTTGTACACCCTAAGGATATTGGAGAGCTGGCTGTGATGTTCACGTTAGCGTTAAATCCAGATTACCGGGGGAATACTGGAGAAATTGTGATGTTTACGCGTCCTTTCTCACGTTGTCTTTTGTTTGTTTTTTAGTGCATAGAACTTCATTATTGTTTTTTAATGTATAGTACTTCATTATCCCTTGCGGGAAATTCGGACTGAGTGTACCACCCCTCTACCAACGGAGCTATCCCGCCCTACTACCGACAGAGCTATCCCGCCCCTCTACCATCTACCAACAGAGCTATCCCGCCCCTCTACCAACTACCAACAGAGCTATCCCGCCCCTCTACCAACTACCAACAAAGCTATCCCACCCCTACCAACTGAGCTATCCCGCATACCAACAGAGCTATCCCACCCCTCTACCAACTGAGCTATCCCACCCCTCTACCAACAGAGCTATCCCACCCCTCTACCAACAGAGCTGTCCCACCCCTCTACCAACTGAGCTATCCCGCATACCAACAGAGCTATCCCACCCCTCTACCAACTGAGCTATCCCACCCCTCTACCAACAGAGCTATCCCATCCCTCTACCAACTGAGCTATCCCACCCCATTACCAACAGAGCTATCCCACCCCTCTACCAACAGAGCTATCCCGCATACCAACAGAGCTATCCCACCCCTCTACTAACAGAGCTATCCCGCCCCTACCAACTGAGCTATCCCGCCCTTCTACCAACAGAGCTATCCCGCATACCAGCTGAACTATCCCGCCCCTCTACCAACAGAGCGATAATCCCGCGCTGACAGCGAAAGCCAGAGTGTAGATACCCCCTCACCAGCGTGTTGTTATGCCCGTGCCTCCCCGCTCCCAGCGAAGCATGACGGCGGCAAAGTGCGGACAGGAACCCCAATCAGTCAGGCATTGATGGCGAGCAGCTCCGCGAGTGCCGCACGCCGCTGATGCAGGTTGATTGAAAGTGACTCCAGGAGTCTGAGGGACTTGCTTCCTTCCTTTCCCCCTGTGTGCGGAACTGAGGTAGATACAGTGAGACCTCCTTTCTTGCTGACGTTAAAGAATTCGCATGTTGACTGGTTGGTCACCGTCAGTGATGTGTCAATGCCTTGGCGTCACGTCTTTGGGGATTCGTCATTTCTCGGGGCTGTGAACGGTCCATGACTGAGGAGACTGATTGGACTGGGCAGCGTTGTTGTTGTTGGTGGTGGTGGTGGTGGTGGTGGTGGTGGTGTTTAAGGTTAAGCTAAAATCGGAACGACGTTGATAAACTGAGAAGCGTGGTTCCTGCTGACTCGACAGCTTCTCCAGTTCAAGATGGTATCTGTGCGCGTGGGAAAGCCCATAATAGTGCGCTCAGCCCCGTTTCTCAAAAGTTTCCCCAGCGTTGCTATGACACATCCCCGACGTTACCCCAGTGTTCCCCGACGGCATCTGTATCCGGCGCGAGCTAACCGAGCTAAGCACCAATGCCCGGAAACGGAAGTGGTCCAGTCAATCAATCAGTCTGTATTTTATCATTTTATGGCGGTTTACAGCAAAACGTTATCAGACCGAACAGGTGATTCAGCAGGACTATACGTACAATCGATTTAGCAATGGAAGTTATAATATCAGTATTATACAAGATCTCTACAGCTTTTATATCATTACGTGCAGTAAAGTCATACCCATCTTTCCTAAACAGCGCCACTGTGATAGAGGACACTCAAGCAGTACGTAGCAGACTGGTTCGGAGTTCGTCACAAGTAGTAGTCCAACAAATTACATTGAATTTTGATTTATATTTCCGTCAGACATTCCGGGTTCGCGTTATTCTTATTCTCCTTTTGTTTTCCCTCGTGTTCTTCTTCCCTCTTGTTCTTCGTCTTCAACTTCGTTGGGGGTGGCGGGGATGGGACGGGGGGCGGGAGGGGACGAAGGGCGGGGGGCGGGAGGGTTGCGAGGGCGGGCGGGCGGCTAGAAAGGTTACAAAATTGGCAGTCACGTTTTGCGTGTCTGTCTACGCTTATTCTTGTCAGAGGCCATAAAAGCAGGGTGCTACGGGTATGGAGCACGTAAAGCAGGCGAGATGGAAAGGGGGGGGGGGATGGGGGGGGGGGGCATTATCAAGGGGACATCATTGACCTATTTAACTAGGGGCAGATAATCGATGACGCTGCGGCGGCACCAGCGGCAGCCGTGGATTGAGGGCCTTGCGGCGATGTGCCAGTTCAAAAACACCTTAGTTAATTGGGTCGAACCGACGGTCTTGGTTTTCACGCCCCAGGCTATTGACACACCCTTCCCGCCCCGGCCCCCCCTCCCGTCTCCCGCCTCCAAATCCCTTGATTCCAACCCCCTGCCCCCCCCCCCTCCCTCCCTTTGTTCGATCCACCCCCCCCCCCCCCCCCTCCTCCGCCCGCCCCCCCCTCCAATCCACACGGACATGCACGCGGAGGAAAATTGTAACCGTGTTGTGGTGTGGACGATGCTTTTTTTTGTTGTTGCTTTTTTTCTGACTTTTTCTGTGTAAATGTGGTGACGTACTTGAGCTACCCGCAGTGGGGTACAGCGGACGCAGAAATAGCCCCCCCCCCCCCTCCCGCCCCTCCCAGCCCCCACCTCCCCTCACCTTTAGAACCCAGAGCTGACAGATAATCTCCCTTTAAAGCCTATAAATCACAGTCTAGCCATGCATGCTTAGGTCACTGTCGGGAATTTCTTTCTTGTCCCAGTTTCGACCTTACTGGTCTGTTCAGCTTCCCTGCTTTTGTAACTGTGTTAGTTACAGTGTGGGCCCGCTGCATAAAATAGGTCACCCTGCTCATAATCACAAGTGATTTTAGCAGATTCGCCCTGGGGAGTGCCTAAATATAAACAGGCAGCGAAACAAGCTGCTGTTGTACGTTGATAGATATACAGATAGCTGGTCTCTGACGCTAAGAGTGAATTAGAATAACTTGTGATTTAGTGGCTTGTTGTTGTTTTTGTTAATTGGTGTAAGATAATTTTGAATGTGCTTTGTCCTGTGGTGACTGTATGCGATTGACGGGACGTTAAAATCGAAGAATGTACTATACTTGGCGGCGGAGCAAACGAATTGTGTAATGAGCCTGTCCATTCGGCGCACTTGGGGCAATACTCGAGAATTTTAGTTCTTGCAACTACCCCCCCTCCTCCCCTCCCCCGACCCCCATCACACCCTCCCTCTTCAGCGTGCCCTCATTCTGTTCTGACCTTAACTCTGACCTCCAAGCATCCGTGCCATGTTTGTCCGTTTCTGTGGAGAAATAGCCCGCTAGATTTTATTTATTTATGGGGAAAAATCATATACGGATACTGAACCACCCATTACAGTTTGACATATTTACGACATACATCTACGAATGCATTACGATCATTCGAACGGAAGAAAAACGCTGTTTTTATTACTTACAACGCGAAGATAGGGAAGAGGGAGTGGAAGGGGGGGGGGGGACGAAAGGGGTGGGGGCAGGACAGGGCAGAGACAGAGAAAAGAGGAGAGAGAGATGAGAAGAGAGACAGAGGGGAGAAGAGACGAACAGAAAGAGGTGAGGGAGAGAACTGTTGGTGAAGTAGAGCTGTCCTCGGATGTCGGTTGAACTGTTAGGGCCAAACTGTGACCAATGCCGAAGCGCGGTTCAGTGTTGCTTTACGTCCACGGAAACCGTAAGGCTCATTAGAACGGAAAGCCCAGGACGGCCACCTCCACTTGGAAAGATACTGGTACGGGCCAGCAAGGACAAGGATCAGATAGCATCAGGCTGCATGCTTGCTAGAGGTTGTGCGTTGTCGGGCTAATGGCGTTGTGTCATTGCAGTTTAATAATTTACGTACGCCGGGGGCTTAACAGGAAGGGATGGAGTGGCCCCCTGGTGCCCAGAAATGCAGGTCGGTGTTTTATAGTCTTTCCTCTCTCCTGCCGTCATCCTTGTGCTGCTGGCTTTTCCTTAATCATCGTGCCAGCGACCTTCTTTTTTGCCAACGGCCTTCTCGTCTTCTCCTTGCCACAATGCGTCTTCCTTCTCCTTCTTGCCAACGGCCTTCTTTAACGGCTTCTTTGTCGTCTTCCTCTTGCTAAGGGCGTACCAACGGTCTTCTCCTTCTTACCAACGGTCTTCTCTTTCGTAACCAACGGTCCTCTCCGTCTTACTAATGGCCTTCTTCTTGCCAACGGCTTTCTTTTCTTCTTCTTCTTCTTCTTGGATTGAGTTTGTATGTCTGACTTGGGTATAGTGAAATACACATGTGAGAAGCGTTTTGAAATGTACATTATTGCCATATATGACAGAGTTTGATCGTCCAGTTATCGAGTTACAACCTTTTTTTATCCGGAAAACCCGTGGGTGCATGCAGAAACACGTGCACGCAAACGTCTGGTACCAAAATAGGAAGGGCGTGATGGGGTAATGAAATCAGCTTAGAATGTCGACAGAATAAGCTCTGCTTCAGGTGAATCCTACTACGTACCTTTGCTCTCAATACACACGCGCGCGCACACACGCATTCACGCACGCACACTCACGCACGCACTTGCGTACGTACACGTACGCACGCACGCACGCACGCACGCACGCACGCACGCACGCACGCACGCACACACACACACACACACACACACACACACAGAGGCAGGCAGGCAGGCACGCACGCACGCACGCACGCACGCACACACACAAAATCCACACTCGCGCGCACACACACAGGCACCTACGCAAGCACGTACACACATGCATTTACCTACGCACACACGCGCACACGTACGCGCGCGCGAATGGGCGGACGAACACCTAGCCAATCACAGTAATTAGTCTACAGCAGACATTGGCCTGGCGAGGCGAGGTAATGATTGGACAGTCGGGCAGCTGACCGTTGACGTTTTGGGCGGAATAAGACAGGAGCCTTGCGCTGTAAATAAGATGAGCCTTTTATGGAACTGGGTCGCCAAATGAGTCTGTTGATGACCTCGTATAATTATTCGCTGGCTCCGAGGTCTAAAACACCGGACTATCGTGCCCACGTAGACATTACATTGCTTTATCTATTGCCCTAATTTTGTCACCCGCGCCGTCTGTGACAGCAATAGCGTCCATTTCCGTCACGGTTTCTCGGAGACTGTTGAAACTATGGCAACGACAGCGTTCATTTCGGTCAAGGTTTCTCGGAGACTGTTGTTTCAACACCAATTTTGTCACCCGCGCCGTCTGTGGCAGCAATAGCGTCCATTTCCGTCAAGGTTTCTCGGACACTGTTGAAACTATGGCAACGACAGCGTTCATTTTGGTAATGGTTTCTCGGACACTGTTGAAACTATGGCAACAACAGCGTTCATTTCGGTCATGGTTTCTCGGAGACTGTTGAAACTATGGCAACGACAGCGTTCGTTTCGGTCATGGTTTCTCGGAGACTGTTGAAACTATAGCAACGACAGCGTTCATTTTGGTCATGGTTTCTCGGACACTGTTGAAACTATGGCAACGACAGCGCTCATTTCGGTCATGGTTTCTCGGACACTGTTGAAACTATGGCAACGACAGAGTTCATTTTCATCATGGTTTCTTGGAGAGTGTTGAAATTCTGTGAAACCTGAACTGCTACATGATTTCTACCGTCGTTAGACCTTTAGTTACGCTCTGTTGCCGGTTTGGGTAACCTTGGACTACATTTGAAAGTCACAAGAGATTGGCAAGAGGGTTCTATTTTCCGGTTGTTTCCAGTCGATGATCGTTTGCTGTCTTTGCTTTGTTTTTTCTTCGTTTGTTTAAAAACATTACCGTTCAACATGTACTTTATTGTATATCTATAGATATGTTGATCTGTGTTTGTCTGGGCTTCAGCCATCCGTGGTAGGAGAAAGGCTGAAAGCCTGACAGTTTTTAGGATACCTTTAAAGCGACACCTTTGAAGTTAAACAGCTGATAGTAGCGCTTCTGTGGCCGGCAGCTTTATGCACGAAGAACGTGCCAAATGTTCTGTTAAGAACAACACCAAAGGGACGGTAAAATACCAGATTACCTACTAATTACACACGTAAGTGTTCAACACGGAGTTCAAAAGACAACAGTGGGGCTACTGCGCAGAAAGCGTGTGTGTGGGAGGGTAGGGGGGAGGAAGAGACAGGCAGCGGGAGAGAGGGGGAAAGAGATGCACACACAGAGGGAGGCTGAGGGAGACAGAGAAGGTGAGAGACACACAGAGAGACAGAGCAAAAGCAAGGGAAAGAAATGCAGAGAGAGAGAGAGAGAGAGAGAGAGAGAGAGAGAGAGAGAGAGAGAGAGAGAGAGAGAGAGCAAAAGCGAGGGAAAGAAATGCAGAGAGAGAGAGAGAGAGAGAGAGAGAGAGAGAGAGAAAGACGAGGGAAAGAAATGCACAAGAGAGAGGGGGTGAGAGATAATACTTATTACACAAGGATACAGAGAGGGGGGGGGAGGGAATGGGGTAGAGACAGACAAAACGATAGGTAGGGGAAGACAGATAGAGCAAAGATGAGGGACAGAAATACGCAGGGAGAGCAAAGGTGAGAGACAGAACTACGCAGGGAGAGCAAAGGTGAGAGACAGCAATACGCAGGGAGAGAGGGGGAGAAGGAAGGGTTGGTTAGAGAAGGCGATACAACTTGAGAGGGGAGAAGGAGAGAGAGAGAGAGAGGTTTTGTTGTTGTTTTGTTTGCATTTCTGGCAATCATGGGCAGCCGATCGCTGTGTCCTTTGCAATTGGCTACTCAGACACGCAAAAGACATCGGGCGTGATGTATCGGGCAATCTGGCTCGTTTGTCATTCTTTCCGTCATTTTGTCTGTTGTTTCCATGGAAACCGCTCTCTCCTGTGAACGCTTTACAGAAAGAGCGAGGCGTGCCCCATAACTGACGGTGTGTGTGTGTGTGTGTGTGTGTGTGTGTGTGTGTGTGTGTGTGTGTGTGTGTGTGTGTGTGTGTGTGTGTATGTGTGTGTATTATATGTGACTGATTTTTTATCTCATTTATTCGGCATCCGATTCCACTTGTGTTTCCACACTGCTACTGGCTCATCCAGGGTTGCCAGGGAACGATCTGATTTGACTGCTATCCTCGTGGTAGTACATGCTGCCAGTGGCTAGCCACAGGGTGGCTTGTGTTTTGCCCTAATGTTACCATCGCGGGCATTGTATATACAATGTCAAGTGTTAATCAGTTAACCAGAACGTTTATTTTTGCCGTTCGTGTCAGGTGATGGTGGACCGCTAATACAGAGTCAAACACACACACACACGCACGCACGCACGCACGCACGCACGCACGCACGCACATACAAACACACACGCACACGCACGTACGCACGCACGCACGCACGCACATAACACACACACACGTACGCACGCACGCACGCACGCACAGTGCGTCGACTTCGACACACTCTCTCTCTCTCTCTCTCTCTCTCTCTCTCTCTCTCTCTCTCTCTCTCTCTCTCTCTCTCTCTCTGGCAAGCCTTTCTTCTAGCAACAGAGAAGAGCGCCACACAAAAGAGTAGAAGACAGTTGATTGCCTCCAAGTGCCTGTGGTGGCGAAGTGAGGGATGTCAACGAAGACCAACAGGATGGTGTCCCCGTAAAGAAAAGGAAACGACTGGATGTGTCCAAGTGCCTGTGGTGGCGAGGTGAGGACTGGCAACAATAAAGACAAGCGGGGCGGTGTCCCTTTAAAGGAAAGACGATTGGTTGTCTCCAAGTGCCTGTGGTGGCGTAGCGAGAACAGGCAAAAATGGAGACCAGCAGGGAGATGATTGCTTGTCTCCGAGTGCCTGTGGTGGCGAGGTGAAGACTGACAGCAATGACGACCAGCAGGGCGGTGTCTCCGTAAACAAAAGGAGACGATTGGTTGTGTCCAAGTGCCTGTGGTGACGAGGTGAGGACCGTCAACAGCGACGACCAGCAGGGAGACGATTGATTATCTCCAAGTGCCTGTGGTGACGAGGCGAGGACTGGCAACAGTGACGATGACCAGCAGGGAGACGACTGGTTGTGTCCAAGTGCCTGTGGTGACGAGGCGAGAATTGGCAACAGTGAAGACGACCAGCAGGGAGACGACTGGTTGTGTCCAAGTGCCTGTGGTGACGAGGCGAGGACTGGCAACAGTGACAACGACCAGCAGGGCGGGGTCCCCGGGCCAGGGGATACGACGACCGCCGGCTAAAAATAGACACGCCGCCAGGCTCCGCAGCGTTCGGCTCCTCACACGCAAGAGGAGGCGGCATCATCATCACAGTCACTCCCACCACAGCACCCTTCTCTTACACCTCCCCCCCCCTCCCCTCACCTCCCCGACCCACTCCTCGTATCTCCTCCCATTCAGCCGTGTGCAGGGGGCAGGCGTTGGCCGCGTCATCGTCACCACACTCATGCTGGCCCCTCACTGGTGTCATCAGTTCCTCGCCACCCCCTGTTGACACACGTCAGGGCGAAGAGAGGCGTCATCGTCGGTACACCCCCCCCACCCCCCCCCAACCCCCACCCCCCTTCTCTTCCCGCCACCTTCTCTGATCCATTTCCTTCTCACAGCCTTAGTACGCGCGCGTGAGGACAAGATAAGATAGAAAGAACCTGATCACCCCCTTCTCTCCGTCTCTGTCTGTCTGTCTGTCTCTGTCTCTCTCTCTCTGTGTCTCAGTCTCTGTCTTCTCTGTCTGTCTGTCTGTCTGTCTGTCTCTCTCTCTCTCTCTCTCTCTCTCTCTCTCTCTCTCTCTCTCTCTCTCTCTCTCTCTCTCTCTCTCTCTCTCTCTTTTTCTCGATCGTTGAAAATCTAGTTACAGTGTTAGCCTACCCGCCACATCGTAGGCTTGTCATTTTGAGCGTCTCATATAAAGTTATATGTTCGACGCTTCCCCTCCCCCCCCCCCCCACCCAAGTCTATCTATTTTAATAATTGTGTTATTGTATGTTGGTATGCTTTCATTAACTAAATTTGTTTTAATAAAAAAAAATGTTTTAAACCAGCCGGATCATCATCACAGTCACACCCCTCTTTCAGCCCCCTCCTCTCTCCCCCCCCCCCCCCCCCCCCCACCCCCCACCACCACCACCAAGACGACTCACTGCAACGCCCCAAGCAACAGGGTCGGGAACCGGCCGTCTTTGAACTGAACTCTGTAGGGACTGACCTCTTTTTTGCTTGTTCCAGGTTCTCCCTTCCCACCCCCACCCCTCTCTCCACCCCCACCCCCCCACCCCCCTCTATCCCTCCCCCTCTCTCCCTTCTCTCCACCCCTCCCCCCCCCGCCCCACCCCCACCCCCACTACCCGAGCCGCACTCTTTTCTGGTGACAGTTGCCACTTTTTTCCTTGTCGAGGAATTTGCTATAATCATGGGAGAAAATCCTTTGGTCATTAAAAGCGACGCCAAGAAGCCAGAATGTGTTCAGAACTGTGTGTTTTGGGGTGATGAGGGATGGCGGATGGGAGATCTGGCTGACGACGTAGCAACGGTAAACTCCCGAAACGGTTTACGCGCGTGGCGAGGGGCCTTTGCGGTGGGTCACCGTGGACGCAGAAACGGAAGGCACTGTGAGCTGGGAATCCCATGATAGCTTTCCATGCTTTTTCTGCTTCAAAACGAACGCCTTCTCCGTTACAGTGGCTCCCGCCCCGTCATGGACCGTTTCTCATCCAGCATAACGTGACGTGTGTCGTGAGCAGTGAATCAGACCTTGACTCGTGATTTGCTGAACTGAAGAAGAAGAAAAGAATATATATATATATATATATATATATAGAGAGAGAGAGAGAGAGAGAGAGAGAGAGAGAGAGAGAGAGAGAGAGAGAGAGAGAGAGTCGTGATTTGGTGAACTAAGAAGAAGAAAAGAAAGGAAAAAAAGATATATATATATATATATATAAAAAAGAGAGAGAGAGAGAGAGAGAGAGAGAGGACGAGAGAGGTGACCGGGGCTGGGACATAAGCATCAGTGACCAAGTGAAAATCAATCAACCTCAGCCCAGAAAAATAACCTCATACCGAGTATACAGATGGTCTTGTTGCAGTCGTTAACGTCCAGATTAAACTTGTCTTCACCCCACCACCCCCTCCCCCTCCACACCGGCCGACCCACGCTCTCGCCCCAACCCCTCCCCCCCCCCCCCCCCCCATTGATGCACAGCCCCCTCTCCTCCCCCCCCACCCCCCACCCCCACCCCACCCCCGCCCCGCCTACCAACGAACGAGCATTGCACGAGCTGGACAAGCAGATAAACTCTCGTGCAAGCACCTGCCTTTGATGAGCACACGGATAAACGGGGCGTCCAGACAGGACTCGGAACTTTAAACCAAGTTGAACAGACGCCGTGATAAATGGCTGGTTGAGGGTGCAGGGCGGGGCTCGCTGCTCATGCTGTTGGCTTGCCCTGATGGGAAACTCACCTGTGATCCTCCGTAACTGCCAGCCATTCCAACAGTGACGGCTGATCCCTTCCTTAGAAAGCCTGCAATGTTTTAGAGTTGGTCAGGTCGGAATGTTCCCGATCATGGCCGCTAATGGCGTGCACCCCTCCCCCTCCCCCACCTCCCCCCTCCACCCCCCGCCCCATGATGCTTCTGCTCGCACGCGTGTCCTAGGTAACAAAATGGCGGCGCTGAGGCCGTCATAGAAAACTTTTATCAAAGTGGATATTTTAACGAGCTTTGCATCCAGGGTCCCCAGAGCCATGACCGCTTACGCCGTCATGTACAGTCTCATGATTGTCAGTAAAGTCCCCCTCCCCACCCCCCTCCCCTCCCCGCACAGAACCCCCAGGTATGATGACCCTTGACTGTCAGTGCAGTCCCCTGAACATCCACAGGTGTGCTGACCCTTGACTGTCAGTGCAGTCCCCTGAACACCCACAGGTGTGCTGAGCAGGAATTGTCTGTGAAGCCCCCTGAACACCCACAGGTGTGCTGACCATGGACTGTCAGTGAAGCCCCCTAAACATCCACAGGTGTGCTGACCAGGAATGGTCAGTGAAGTCCCCTGAACACCCACAGGTGTGCTGACCATGGACTGTCAGTGAAGCCCCCTAAACACTCACAGGTGTGCTGACCATGGACCGTCAATGAAGCTCCCAGAACAACCACAGGTGTGCTGACCAGGAACTGTCAGGCCAGCCCCCTGAACACCCACAGGTGTGCTGACCAGAAACTGTCAGTGTAGCCCCCTGAACACCCACAGGTGTGCTGACCAGAAACTGTCAGGCCAGCCCCCTGAACACCCACAGGTGTGCTAACCAGGAACTGTCAGGCCAGCCCCCTGAACACCCACAGGTGTGCTGGCCAGGAACTGTCAGTGTAGCCCCACTGAACACCCACAGGTGTGCTGGCCAGGAACTGTCAGGGCAGCCCCCTGAACACCCACAGGTGTGCTGACCAGGAACTGTCAGGGCAGCCCCCTGAACACCCACAGGTGTGCTGGCCAGGACTGTCAGGCAGCCCCCTGAACACCCACAGGTGTGCTGGCCAGGGACTGTCAGGGCAGCCCCCTGAACACCCACAGGTGTGCTGGCCAGGAACTGTCAGGGCAGCCCCCTGAACACCCACAGGTGTGCTGGCCAGGAACTGTCAGGGCAGCCCCCTGAACACCCACAGGTGTGCTGGCCAGGGACTGTCAGGGCAGCCCCCTGAACACCCACAGGTGTGCTGGCCAGGAACTGTCAGGGCAGCCCCTGAACACCCACAGGTGTGCTGGCCAGGAACTGTCAGGCAGCCACCTGAACACCCACAGGTGTGCTGGCCATGGACGGCCAATGCGACTGCCCCCTGATGACGCGTACAGCCTGATGGACCACCAGGGTTATTTCAGGATTTTCAAATACTCTTGTGTATGCATCTACGTGCAGATACCTTCAGTAGCCATGTGTTTTGTTGTATTAAGTTGTTGCGGCTTTGGTCTTTTTGCGGAGTTGAAATGTTTCGTTGTTGTCGCGGCCAAATTGGCCTTTTGTGGAATTGAAAGAGTTGAATCGTTTTGTAGTTGTCGCGGCCAAATTGGCCTTTTGTGGAATTGTTGAGTTGAATCGTTTTGTTGTCGTCGCGGCCAAATTGGCCTTTTCTTGTGGAATTGATTAATTTTTGTTGTTGTCACGGCTAAACTGCATGGCCTTTTTGCGGAGTTAAATCGTCTTGTTGTGGGGGCTAAATTGGCATGTTTGCCGAGTTGATTCCTTTTGTTGTTGTCGCGGAGAAACTGACCTTTTTTAGGAGGAGCGGGGGGTGGGGGTGGAGGGGTCGTTTGGTTCGGTGGCGTGGTAGGTTTGCGTTCCTGATTCCTGAAATAGAGCTCAGCGCGGTGTACCAGCAAACAAGGAAGTTAATTAGCGGTGTACAAAATAAATTTAAACGCCAATGTTAAAAGGACAACAACAGTGATTACAAGCAATTCCAGCCACAAGACGCCACACAGCAAGAGCTTATTCCACGCACACACTCTCTCTCTCTCTCTCTCTCTCTCTCTCTCTCTCTCTCTCTCTCTCTCTCTCTCTCTCCCTCACACACACACACACACACACACACACACACACACACACACACACACACACACACACACACACACACACACACACACACACACACACACACACACACACACACACACACACACACAGCAGTCAACTGAAATATGTTAAAAGACAGAGTTTATTACCTGTCACTTCCAGTCATTCTGCATCAGCGCCGGCTGCTGCGTCCGCCATTCTAATGTTTCCGGCAAAATCGTAAGAGAGGGTCAGTGAAGCAGAACATTTCAAACGACAAGTGAAGCGATCTGACCCTGAGTCTGCTGATCCCTGCTGCGCTTTACTGCTTCTGCTTAGGTGTACTGTACTTACTATACGTTTGGGAGTCGGAAGCCGGTTTGGCCTAGTGGTAAGGCGTTAGGCTGGTGAGCAGAGGGACCTCGGATCGAATCCGCTTCGCCTCTCCTTTCTCTTCAAACGTTGTGGTCTGTGGGCACTGTCTTGTGACTTTGTCCCTCACAGTTAATGAAACATTAAAACGGCTCTCATCGCTGCCCATCTTAATGCAGGAGTCATTCTGGTGGTGACAGTGTAGCAATAGGTATATAATATCCCTCTTCGCCCACCCCCGTACCCCTTCCCCCCTTTCTCCCCGTTCCTAATAAGCCTTGTGTTGTCTGTGGACGTTAAGCACCATGTTTACTTACTTACTATACGTTGGGAGTGGTGGTCTTTGATGCCCTAGTAGAACATTAGCGGTATTTCGATTGGTGCTACTTATGACAGAACTCGACCAATCCGCTTTTTGTAATGTTACGAGACGGTGACTTGAATGTAAAGAGACAGTGACCTTGTGTCTGTGTAGAAGATTCGGCTGCGGAAGTGATTAATAAAACTGACGCGTCTGGTAAAACAAGATCCAAACAGGTTCAGAAGAACTCGACTTATTAGGACAGAACAATATGCGAATTTTCGGGGTAATCTCCTTTATCAAGCTACAAAACGACACTTAAACAACAGTTAAGCGGTAAAAAAACGATGAAAAATTAGATGGAGAGAGAGCTAAGCCACTTACCTGTTGTTGTTGTTTTGTTTTTGTTTTTTGTGTGGTTGAGCTATGTCCAGTGCTTAAGAGAATGGAGTCTGTATACAGTTTTGCGTAATTTATATACAGGTGAATGGTCCCAGCGGTTTGTTTCTTTGCTTGTTGTCTGTCCTTTGCATCGCATTCACCGACTGCTGGTGGACTGAAGACACGTTGCGCGACCTTCCCGAACGGCGTCACTGTGGTGCGCAGGCAGCCATCGCCAACGGGAATATAGGTTGTCTTTAATAATAATAATAATAATAATAATAATGTGCATTTATCATGCGCTCATCAACGCCCTGAGCGCTCACGTGATACATGTTAACCTAAATACAATATACACACGTAGAGAACAGTCCTATCAAAACAATTTACATAAGGCATTATTTGGAAACACACACACACACACACACACACACACACACACACACACACACACACACACACACACACACACACACACACACACACAATGACTGTAGCACAAACTGGGTATTGATATTAGTTGGGGCGGAAATACTGTGAGAAGAGGAAGGTTTTCAATTAGCTAACTTGGCTCTGATACAGCGCGAGTATTTCTGCGGACCTTAAGCTCGGTGCACTAGCGGTAGCACACACCGTTCACTGACACTGTGTTTACACGTACACGTGCACATAATGTGTGCTGACAGGGATGGTCTAACCAGGTCTGTGAAAAGACCTGTCTAAGCAGAAAAACCTTGAGCTGAGTTTGGTGCGAGATGCCTCCCTGATTGGTTAGGTTGTTTGAGAACATGGGTTCGGTTGTTTGTTCAGTCGTTATTGGTTAAGCGGTGCCCAGTGGAAGAATGTTCTCGTTCTCCTATCACTCATCTCTCCTCACTTCCGACTCTGCGGGGGGGCAGCAAGCCTTGGGAATGAGCAGCAGTTGTGTCAGGTGTGTGTGTGGGGGCAGCAAGCCATGAGAATGAGCAGTCGGTGAGAGTTATGTTTGCGGGAGGAGGGTGGAATGAGCAGTCGGTGAGTTACGTCTGCTAGCGGTGGAGGCTTGAAAATGAGCAGTCAACGAGTTATGGAAGAACGTTGTCTTTTCCCTCATAACTCTTCTCTGTTCACTTCAGAGTCGAAGGCGCAAAACCGGTCTCTCTTCAGTGCTTATGCAGACTCGGCATGGAAACTAAGCTGACGCCGCTCTCGGACATACACAGTAGTTTTGGTCCGTTGTAAACGAACAGTTAGGTTCGTTTAATAATTACCAGCTAGTTCCGTGCAACATTCAGTGAACCCTTTGCTCTGAAGCCAAGAGGACGTTTGCCTGTTTTTCGATTAGGAAAACTGCGACGGCGACAGAAATTAATTCTGTGGTATAATTTCCGTTTCCGTCCGACCGTTCGTTCGTTCGTTCTGTCCATCCGTGCGTTGGACTCTTCCAACTCCTATGCTCTGCTAGCGAGGGTCGTGCCCATTATTTTCCAGTGGGGAAAGGCAAGTTCTGCTCGGAGAGGTCACAATTCAGTATTGTAATACAATAATAAAATCTTCTTTTTTCTTTTTCAAACAACTTTAAAATTCCACAAGAACAATGTAAAAAATAAAATTTAAAAAAAGGCTCTCTTTTTTAAAGAGAGGCGTGTTTTCAACAACAACAAAATGGGCGGGGGGGGGGGGGGGGGGGATGAGGGTGGTACCGGTAGTCTGACTACCGTGTGTGAAATGTGCGGAGTGATTGGTGCATTCAGGCGCGGCTACACAATGGGCGAACGTTCGCCGCGTCCGACACGTCAGAGTGGCGTTAGTCCCACGGCTACCAGCTGATGGGAAATACACCTGTCCTATCGCGTGGTGATTCATCACAGACACGCACGCACGCACACACAACACACACACACACACACACACACACACACACACACACACACACACACACACACACAAAAAAACACACCCACTCACACACACACACACACACACACACACACACACACACACACACACAACAACACACACACACACACACACCCCCTATTTATCACGCGCGTGCGCGCACGCACCCACGCACCACCGCAGCGCGCGCCGCACGCACGCACGCAAAACACTGAAAAACACACACAACCACACACACACACACACACACACACACACACCACACACACACACACACTGAAACACACACACACACACAACCCACCTCTCCTTTCTCTCTCTCTCTCTCTCTCTCTCTCTCTCTCTCCCCGTGGAGGCTGATGGCTGAGCACTGACGCTTCCAGAGAAAAAAAGGCCTTCAAGCTGGGTGCACTTCGAGCGGAAGACTGAAGGAATAATTGATGGGGGGGGGGGGGGGGGACCCGTGATGCTATCGACCCGCCATGCCAGGTCTTTCTGCCGAACGCACCCGGCCAGCCCCACCCCGCCTCTCCGTCACTCTCCCTCCCACACACCTCCCCATCTCGCCCGTCAGTGTTTCGCAGCAAGGGCAACATGTGATATGATTGGAGTAATTTTGTCTTGACGGAGGTTTGCTTGGAAAGCGTGTTAATGAAACGGGAGTTAACATTTGTTTCAGTCGGGCGCTCGCTGTCCTTTCAGCACAGCGAGCTAGTGTAGTTTGAAAAGGGAGAAAGTAAAGAACAAAAAACGCAGTCAGACCGTCGGTTTTAATTAATTCGGGCTCGTGTGACGGAGGCTCTTCGTGCTTTGTTTATGTTAGGAATCAGTGGTGGATGGTTTAGTTGCTAAGCCCCCACCTCCCAACCCATACCCTCCACCACTCCCTCCACCCCCCCCCCCCCCCGCATCCACCCCCCCCCAACCCCCCACCCCCGACCCCACCCCCTCAACCCTCGCCAGTTCCTCGTCTCAGAGTTCCTGGGTTGTTTGTGGTATGGTAGGCTATAGTCTCTGGGCTAGACCATGAAATGACTGGTCGGTGATGCTCACTAACAACTTTCGACATCGCTTGATCGGGGAGAAGGGGGCAGGAAAAGTAGGGAGGAGGAGGGTGGGTGGGGGGGTGTCTTTATTGATTCCACGCCGCCCCCTTCCTCTGTGAGCGTCTGCCGTATTGAGATTCAGTACACACGTTATTATATAAGGCCGATGCTGTCGCTTCCAATCCCCGTCCCTAATAAGCCGTACGGTTTCTGTGGACGTTAAACACCATGTTTACTTTGCTTCCAATGCTTGTGCCCGTGGAAAGGGCGAAGCGGTAAAAAAAGACAGAAAGCCTATATATATATGTATGTATGCAGCCCTTTGGCGAGATCAGTGAGCCGGTTTTTGCCTAGCGGTAAGGCGTTAGGTTGGTAAGCGGAAGGACCTCGGTTCGATACCGCTTCGGCTCTCCTTTCTCTTCAAAAAAAGGTTGTGGTTTTTGTGGACACTGTCCTGTGACTTTGTCCATCACTTCCTACTGAAACTTTAAAAATGGCTCTCATCGCTGCCCATCTTAAGGGGGGAAATCATTCTGGTGGTGACGGGTTACGAAAAGGTATAAATCCCCCTTTTCCCCCCACCCCCCCCCCCCCTCCCCCGCCCCTAATAAGTTTTTCTGGGGGACGTTAAGCACCATGTTTACTTACTTTTGGCGAGATGTGTGAAGTATCAGGCGGTGCACTCCACCCTGACAGCAAGCCGCTCCTTTCAAGACTCAGGCCACGGGGCAGTGCACGGCACCCAGGTACTAGGTTCCTCTTCCTCGCCAAAGGCGCATGAAGTGTACATCGGTTGTTCTTTGTTCTTGTTTTGTTTACAACATTTTACTTTTTTTTCCTCAGGGGATTTGCTTGGGGGTGGGGGGGGGGGGGGGGGGGGGAAAGAGAGAGCTTAATTACCGGTATCAAACTTGTTAGAATCTGTCTTGATTCTTTACCTTCTGCCTTGATTCTTTACTTTCTGTTTTTGTTTCCTTGCCTCTGCCGGGCCTCCTTGCCTTCTTCCATCTTGTTTCCTTACCTTCTGTCTTGATTCTGTACCTTCTTATGGCCGCCTTGCCTTCTTCCATCTTGTTTCCTTACCATCTGTCTTGATTCTGTACCATCTGTTGTGATTCCCTACCTACTTATGGCCGCCTTGTCTTCTGTCTTGCCTTCCGTCCTGTTTCCTTGCCTCCTGTTTGTCTTCCTTGCCTCCTTCTTCCTGTCTTCCTTGCCTTTTTCTGCCTGCCTTCCTTGCCTCCTGCCTGTCTTCCTTGCCTCCTTCTTCCTGTCTTCCTTGCCTCTTGCCTGTCTTCCTTGCCTCCTGTCTGTCTTCCTTGGCCTCTTTCTGCATGTCTTCCTTGGCCTCTTCCTGCCTTCTTCCATGCCTCCTGCCTGTCTTCCTTGGCCTCTTTCTGCCTGCCTTCCTTGCCTCCTCGTGTCCCTGTGGTGAGGACGACGGGGCGGGCTAATTGGAGGGCGGAACAAGCCGTCCCTGGGTGTGGGAGCCCTGATTGGGTGTTCAGGACCTGGTGCTGCCGCCGGGTAAGGCGTCAGCATTAGCGACGTCCCTCGATACGGCACTGCTGGAGAGGGAGAGAGGGGGAGAGAGAGAGACAGAGACAGACAGAGACAGAGGGAGAGAGAGGGAGAGAGAGACAGACAGAGACAGAGGGAGAGAGAGGGAGAGAGAGACAGAAAAGGGAAAAGAAGGGAGAGAGAGAAAAAAACAACAGAGAGAGAGGGAGAAAAGAGGGAAGAAAAAAAAGGGGGAGAAGAGAAGAAACAGAAAAGGGGAGAAACAACAAAAACAGAGACCAAAAAGTCAGGGAGACAGAGACAGAGAGACAGACAGAAACAGAGGGAGAGAAAGAAACAGATAGAGGGAGAGAGAGGGACAGACAGACAGAGACCGAAAGAGACAGAGACAGACAGAGAAAGATATAAGATAAGATAATGCTTTATTATACAAGGATAAAGATTTAAGCGGATGACAAACACAGCAACATTCAACACGTCAAACAATACAAATAATTGCGGCAAACTAAAATACATCAGTCTTAGAGAGACAGACAGACAGACAGGATCAAATTCTTTATTTACGAGGGCAATAGATAAGCATGTATGCTTTTTTACATCCAGTCCTCACCCAAACAAGTGACTACTCTACATCTAATTATACACGTACACATTTTCTAAACTACAACACACTGGTACACACATGGAAGAGAGAAAGAGAGATGGGGAGAGAGAGAGAGAGAGAGAGGTGTGTGTGTGTGTGTGTGTGTGTGTGTGTGTGTGTGTGTGTGTGTGTGGTGTGTGTGGGGGGGGTGGGGTTGGGGGGGGCCGTTTTTTTGGGTTTTTTTTGAAAAAGTTGGGAGATGGGGGTAACATACGGCCCTTTTTTTTTTTTTTTTTTGGGGTTTTTCCCCCCTTTGTTTCCCCGGGTAATTTTTTGGGGGGTTTTTAAAAATTTTGCCTAACCTTCCCTCCACCACCAACCCCCCCAAACCCACTTTTTCCGCCGAAAAAGCAACCCCGCACACACAAAATTCCACACACACACACACACACACACACACACACACACACACACACACACACACACACACACACACACAATTTTACAAAACACAACCACGACGCACGCACGCAAAAACCCCCCCCCCCACACACTCCCCCACCCCACACACACACACCCCCAACCCCGCACACACACACACAAAACAAACCACACACACACCCAAACACACACACACACACACACACACACACACACACACACACACACACACACACACACACTCACTCGCCCGCTCAGAGAGGGAGAGAGAGAGTCAAATAAGCGTTATGACTGGCTGGAGCGATAAGTATCTTCTACCAAAAAAAAAAAATGTTCATCATCAACAGTTTGATGGGTTTCGGCGCGGGATTGCTATCGGAACGTCGACGGATGGGAGTTCCCTCGTCAGGCACTCACTAATTACGCCCAGCCTCGATCGAGTTATCAGTTCCGCCAAGGCTTCGTGGACTTTACCGTCTGCAGCCTGTTGCTATCGGTGACCCGATCAGCGAAATCACCGGTCCGTGCAAGAAGAAGCAACATTTGTCTCCCCTTTCAGTTCCAGATTCTCACGCCAGTAACAGAGCGCGGTCTCGGTCAGAGAAATCATCAGTATCCGGCGTGTGACTACTGCCACGATTTAAAGACTTTGATGGTCAGCAGAGTCACTGCCAATGCATTCTGGATTATTCGGGTATCCGGCGTGTGACCACTACCACAATTTAAAGACTTTGATGGTCAGTAAAGTGACACTTCCAATGCATTCTGGGTTATTCTGGTATCCGGCGTGTGACTACTGCCGCAATTTAAAGACTTTGACGGTCAGTAGAGTGGCATTTCCAATGCATTCTTGGTTATTCACATCCGGCGTGTGACTACTGCGACAATTTAAAGACTGACGGTCGTCAGTAGAGTGACACTTTCAGTGCATTCTGGGTTATTCTAGTGTTCCTTTATACAGCGAACTCAGACATGGACTACAGGATCTTTAACGTGCGTACGTAATCTTTTTGTATGCGTGTGCACACTGAGGACCTCTGTTTACAGTCTCATCCGAAGGACTTGTACAGTCTGCACAGAGTTTGATCCCGGAGAAATCTCGGGGCGGGCACGAAATGCCTAGCACGTAACGGTCACCCATCCGTGTTGTGACCACGCTCGATCTCACGAGCGAGTGCACTTGCTCTGCGTCACCGGTTCTACTGATACGGCTATTCACAACTGTTTCACCTGCCTTAATTGCCCCGATGCTCGGGCGCTACCATGTCTGGCATTGGTTGAGTGAGTTCAGCGGTGATGGACTGCGTTGTTTCACGCTTTCTCGATCGACCGTTTTCACGGATGTATCGTTCATAAAACCGGAAGACTCGTTCCGCCCATTGTTCAAGACAATTCTTTATTCGGTGTCATGGGTCAGGAAACTTGTCAATACACTCATCGCCTTTGATTAGGCGTCGGTATTGTTACCAGAACCAGTCATTTGTATTTGGAAAAAGGCGAAGAGGTGTTAGGGGGTGGAGGAGGCCGGGGAGTGAGCTTGTCCGCCGACAGGTACGGTACGTGGTTCAAACCTCGTGAGACGGGCCGTTTGTGTCGTTGGAGATAAACAGTGACCGGAGACAGAGTGCGGAAGGTCTTTGTGCGATACGGTAGATGGAGTACAGTGTGTCACCTTGGCACGTGCTGTTCGGTATGCCGATTCTTATTAACAGTAAAGGAATCCGAGGTGTCAGTCGTTTTAGAGTTTTAATAGAGGGATCCGAGGTGTCAATCGTTCCAGAGTTTTAATTTAAAACAAGCTGGCCATACTTTCTTCACAAATTTAAAAAAAAAAAAAGGGGGGGGTGGGGGGGGGGGTTAGCAACGGAGCAAAACGGAGCGTGATTCCGAACGAAAATCTTCCTTGATGGCGTTATCTATCGTCAGCTGCCGTCAAACGAGGCAAAGCACAATCACTAGACTCACACCCCCGTGCATTCCACCACTCAACACAGTGCGACATGGCGGCCACGTCGAAAGCTTGTGAGTAAGTAAACATGGTGACAACATCCACAAAAACCGTAAGGCTTATTAGGGACGAGGAGAAGGGGGAGGGGGTATTGGGGGGGAAGAGAATATATACCTGTCGCTACACTGTCACCACCAGAATGACTCCTGCATTAAGATGGGCAGCAATGAGAACCATTTTAATGTTTCATTAATTGTGAGGGTAAATAACTTGGTGTTTTACGCCCAGTCAACCTTTGCGGTTATATCAGGGCGAAATCATGAGGGACAAAATCACAAGACAGTGTCCAGAGACCACCAATTTTGAAGAGAAAGGAGAGCCAAACCGGATTCGAACCGAGGTCCCTTTGATTACCAGCCTTACCACTAGGCCAAACCGGCTTACAGCTTGGGAGGAAACAGGCAGGACTTATTAGAGCTCAGTGCGGAACCGTCTGTCGTTACTGTTAAAAGAACTAGCCATCTCAGATCCAAACACATGAAAGGTTCAAAAGAACGCTGTTTATGAGGACAGAACACAATATATATATATATAATATATATATATATATATATATATATATATATATATATATGCGAATTTATTTTCGGAGTAATCCCCTTTAGCAAGCTACAAAACGACATTTAAACAACAGTTAAACGGCGAAAAACGATGAAAAATGAGATGGAGAGCTAAACCACTTATTTGTTTTTGTCTTGTCCAGCAACGCAACCCTAATAGTTATTCTTGTTTCAGATTATTTTATTTTATTTTATTTTAGACTTCTGAGAGATAATTTTTGTTGTTGTTTTTATTTGATTTTAGTCCTGATTTGTCTGTTGGCCTCCCCCCCTCCCCCGATTCCCCCCCCCTCCCCGTCTACGGGCTATTTACTCCTTTACCAAGCAATGTGAGCTAAAAATAGATTTGGGTAAAACTCAGTAGACCGCATCTTTTCTCTTTGACTGACATTTTCTCTGGAACGCTGCCACACGTCATCAGAGGTTCACTTCACAGAGATCAAAACAATCAATGACACGAATGATTGCAATCCACATTGATCCCTGCCGTGACCTGCACGCACTTCCTGGTGTCCTGTCCTGTCCGTATTTGGGTCACGTCAAAGAAGCGCGGGAAGAAAAGCGCGCAACGAGACAATGAGCTCGTGAAACAAGTGTTAGTGATAGTCTCAAAAAATAACTCACCTTATAAAATCGATATAAAATCAGCGGCACTTTCAGTCGCAAAACGATTACCGCGGATCATGTTCTTTTAACCTGCTCCCAGCACACGAGAAGCTTAGAGGAAAGGATGGTTAATTTTATGGTAATGAACCATTCGTGTACGCGCTGTTTTCCAATGACAGAAAAGGGCTGCATCGGCTTGACGAGTCGCCGGTTCATCTATGATTTATGGGGCCGTAAATCGGTCAGCAGACGCAAAGGCCACGGTCTTCCTTGTCTGAAAGGTCTCGTTCGTTGACAAAAACTAGCGTAACATTTTGGAAAAATGATTTTTAAAAAAATAATAATTAAAATCAAAGAATATTTTTAAAAATTCAATCAATTATTATTTATTTAAAAAAAATATATATATATATATAAAAATGACAGTTCCACTGCGCACTGCACTTTCTTTTTCTTTCCTTTTTTTTTTTTTTTTGTCACGCGAACTTTTCAGGTGAGTTCGCCGTCGAACTTTTTAAAGCGCTTAAAAAAATTATTTAAAAAATAATAATATATTAAATAAAAACAAAACAAAAACGAGAGAGTGAGAGAGAGAGAGAAGATTTTGAAACAGAGAGGAGACCAAGGTGAAAGGTAAAACAATAAGAGATATAATGCGCCTTTGTGGCAGTTTGTGTGAAGACAGGTGCGTTGTTCCAGTCTCTCTTCCGTGTTTCAGCATGTTTGCATTTCTTTGTCAAGGCTGCCTGCCAAACGGGTTGTCGATTTGTCTATAGCTTGTTGTTGACAGAAGGACACGGTGATGGTTATCCAATTATACACCCACGCATGCCGCTAATCTCTAGCAAAGCGCGCACACGCTCTCTCTCTCTCTCTCTCTCTCTCTCTCTCTCTCTCTCTCTCTCTCTCTCTCTCTCTCTCTCTCTCTCTCTCTCTCTCTCTCTGTCTCTCTCTGTCTGTCTGTCTGACTGTCTGTCTCTCTCTCTCTCTCTCTCTCTCTCTCTCTCTCTCTCTCTCTCTCTTCTCTCTCTCTCTCTCTCCCTCCCTCCCTCCAGCTCCCCACCCCTCTCTCTCTCTCGGTTAAATTCAGACCAGATGATATACTGCAACCACTGAGCTGAGTCAGTGACTACAACACTTCTCATACATGGCTTGTATACATACATGTACACACAAGCGCACTCACACCCCCTCCCACCCCTCATCCCCACCCCGGCACACATATGCTGCAGGCGCGCGCGCGCGCACACACACACACACACATACACATAGAGAGAGAGAGAGAGAGAGAGGGAGAGAGAGAGAGAGAGGCGCACAAAGATTCACACACACACACACATACGTGCACAGGCATACATGCGCGGGCGCGCAAATACACACACACACACACACACACTTTCTTGTAAGCTTGGTACGAAATCTAAGACTAAAATTAGGCCAAATGAGACGCCCCCCCCCCCCCCCCCCCCCCC
>JABMCL010001863.1:630000-662500 GCA_018857735.1 Alviniconcha marisindica | reverse complement strand
TTCTGAGCGAGACATAGTCTTGCGTGATACTGAGCGAGACACAGTCTTGCGTGATGCTGAGCGGGACAGTCTTGCGTGATCTGAGCGGGACACAGTCTTGCGTGATACTGAGCGAGACACAGTCTTGCGTGATGCTGAGCGAGACATAGTTTTGGGTGATTCTGAGCGAGACACAGTCTTGCGTGATGCTGAGCGGGACACAGTCTTGCGTGATGCTGAGCGAGACACAGTCTTGCGTGATGCTGAGCGAGACACAGTCTTGCGTGATCTGAGCGAGACACAGTCTTGCGTGATGCTGAGCGGGCACAGTCTTGCGTGATGCTGAGCGGGACACAGTCTTGCGTGATGCTGAGCGAGACACAGTCTTGCGTGATGCTGAGCGGGACACAGTCTTGCGTGATGCTGAGCGAGACACAGTCTTGCGTGATGCTGAGCGGACACCGTCTTGCGTGATACAGAGCGAGACACAGTCTTGCGTGATGCTGAGCGAGACACCGTCTTGCGTGATACAGAGCGAGACACAGTCTTGCGTGATACTGAGCGAGACACCGTCTTGCGTGATACAGAGCGAGACACAGTCTTGCATGATGGTGACCGAGCCCGCCACCCCGAGACACACTCAGAGCTCAGAAGCTGTGTGAAAGTAGAGATGGCCGTCCTGGCCTCCCGTCCCTAATTATGGTCTCTGTGGACGTAAAGCAACATGAACTTGATTGAACGTCAGCAGAATTCAGGAGCTGTGTCAAAGACGAGGTGGCCATCCTGGGCTCCCCGTCCCAAATATTAAGCCTTGTGGTTTCTGTGGACGTAGAGCGCCATGAAATAAAGAAAGAAAGAAAGAAAGAAAGAAAGACCCAGAGACAAAGAGATGGGAAGGAAGCTTGGTCACAGCTTGAGGTCAAGTTCAGCGTTGCTTTACGACCACAGAGACCATAACTGTTTAGGACTGTTAGGGTCGGGCAGCCCACCCCAGGACGGCCACCTCGACCTTCACACTCAGCTCCTGAGTTCTGCTGACAGTCAAGTTCAGTGTTGCTTTCCGTCCAAAGAAATCGTAAGCACTGTTAGTGTTGGGGGCGGGGAGCCCAGGACGGCCACCTCGACCTTCACGCAGCTCCTGAGCTCTGTCCCGCTTCAGTGATGCGGAGGACAAACATGTAGATTGGGAGTGGCATTATATCACATACCTGCTGGAGCTGGCGAGGGAGAGTTTGGCGGGGGCACGCGGCATGCAGGCAGCCAGGAGAAACCCTGGTCAGGTTCCAACGGCCAGTCGGTTGCGATCGGGGGCAGGTAGCGGCCGGCTACGTGTGGGAAGTGACATTATCGCGTTGGTTTCGCTTTTCCGCGGTGCCAGAATTGGCCGCTGCTGCAGCCCCTTACCTGGGCCAGGTGTAAACAGTTGAGAACAGTCACCTGCTGTAGAGATCTCTCTTGTCAGAGCATGCGCACGCACGCACGCACGCACGCACGCACGCACGCACGCACGCACGCACGCACGCACGACACGCACGCACGCACGCACACACACACACACACACACACACACACACACACACACACCGCAGGCGCCAGTCTGTTGTATATTTGTTTTTGTGTTCGTTTGTTTTGAATGAGAAAATGAATTTGACAGTTTCAAATGTTGAAACACGTTATTATTACCCATTGGCCATGGGGTAGGGGAAGTAGGAGACTGAATATTTCGTGAAGGATGTAATCGTAATGATAACCAATACCGTCGTCATTTTTTTACAGCGAAAAATCTTTAAAAGCTCTGATTGCTTTGCATGGACCATGATGGGAGACGGGGAAGTGGGTTAATATATATGTACAAAATTCCAGCAAGGCATGCATTTACACAAGAACGCCCGCGCGTACAGTGTACACTATGCCTCTTCAGTGTGTATGTACATCGGGGCCGTGATCTCACCGATTTCACGTGCTAAATAAAAGAGTCTGTTTCTGACATGTGCCTGCTAGATGGTGCTCTTCGACGTTCCATGTGAATAGCCGCTTGCAAAAAGAAGTTACGAATGTAGTGTGTGTGTGTGTGTGTGTGTGTGTGTGTGTGTGTGTGTGTGTGTGTGTGTGTGTGTGTGTGTGTGTGTTCCTTATGCATTGCCTGCCAGAGAGAGGCGGAAGGGAGAGTTTCTGTCGTTGTTGTTGTTTTTTCATGTGAGTTTTTGTTTGTTTGGGGGGTACTTATTTCTTTTTTCTGTTCTTTTTTGTCCCCTTCTAGAGAGGTATTTTATGCTGTGTGCCGAGAGTTCTTCAAACCACACCTCTCTCCTCAAAACGTGTTTCCTCCAACATCGTGTGTATTTACTGCGTCTCTACCCGCAAACTATACGTCTCTCTCTCTCTCTTCAAACTAAGCGTGTCTGCTTAAACCATTCGTGTCTCTCCTCAAACTGCGCGTTTCTCTTCAAATATATATGTCTCTCCTCAAACTACACGTCATGTGTCTTTCCTCAAACGACACGTTATGTGTCTCTCCTCAAACTACACGTGTCTCTGCTCAAACTACACTTCTCTCCTCAAACTGCACGTCTCTTTTCAAACTACTCTTGTTCTCAGATCACGTGCGTCTCCTCGAACTGTATGTTCAAACTACACCGTGTAGTACACGTCTATCTCTTCAGACTACGCGTGTCCGCAGACCACTTGTGTGTGTCTCTGTTCAAACCATACGTCTCTTTGTTCAAACTACGCAGACCACACCCGTGTCTCTGCTCAGACACGTCTCTAGCTCTTCCAACTGCAGGCGTGTCACGTGGACAACGTGACGCTGTCAGCTTCCAGAGAAGGCAGCGTGACGCTGTCAGCTTCCAGAGAAGGCAGCGTGACGCTGTCAGCTTCCAGAGAAGGCAGCGTGACGCTGTCAGCTTCCAGAGGAGGCAGCGTGACGCTGTCAGCTTCCAGAGGAGGCAGCGTGACGCTGTCAGCTTCCAGAGGAGGCAGCGTGACGCTGTCAGCTTCCAGAGGAGGCAGCGTGACGCTGTCAGCTTCCAGAGAGGCAGCGTGACGCTGTCAGCTTCCAGAGGAAGGCAGCGTGACGCTGTCAGCTTCCAGAGAGGCAGCGTGACGCTGTCAGCTTCCAGAGAGGCAACGTGACGCTGTCAGCTTCCAGAGAAGGCAGCGTGACGCTGTCAGCTTCCAGAGAAGGCAACGTGACGCTGTCAGCTTCCAGAGGAGGCAACGTGCCCGAAACGTGTCGTCAGCACTCCATAATGATTAAACGTCTCTCATTTCGGGTCACCAAGTGCGCGAGATATCTTCTTGCCAACCTTTATCCGCCACGCTGCTCTCTCCAGTAAAGACATTATTTGTTTTTCCGTCCTTAATAAGAATAATTATGTGTGTCTCGCTGGTTTGATTCGTAAATAGCCTGAAATTAGGCGCTAGGCGTAGCCCTCTCATTGTGCTTAGCTGATTGCCCTTTCTTCTCTCTGTCTTTTATTTATCCCTGGTCACGTGGGTGTAAGGGCAAAAGAAATCTTCATTGGCGTTGTGCCATCCTTACTTTGATTCGTGATCAACTCTTCTTTCTTCCCTTTTCCCTCACCCCGCCTCTCTCTCTCTCTCTCTCTCTCTCTCTCTCTCTCTCTCTTCTCTCTCTCTCTCTCTCTCTCTCTCTCACTCTAGCGGGGAGGAGAAGGGCGGTGAGGAGGGGGGTATTTATTTGTTTTGTTTTAAATTACTGTGGTTTTGCCTCGGCTCGCGAGGAATTTATGTATTGACCCAGTTCGTCTCCGTGACGTACTTTTAACCAATATACTACGGACCTGTTTCTCGTAAACATTTCACGCGCAAACAGGTTTGCGAATGCACAGTTCTAGACAGAGATTATGCCAGTTGTTTTGCACGTGAAGTGTGGATTATATTGGCACTGTTAAATAAACATCGCTGAAGCGTGAAGCTGCTTTAATTAAAAACCTTGTCTAGGTCAAAGGGGAAAAACAGAAGAAAAAGAATCTAAATCGTGAATCTAAACTGTGTCAAAAAATAAAAAAAGTTTGTTTGTTTTTTAAATCACAGGTAATTAGTGTAAATCAAGTTTCAGAAGAAAAGAGAAAAAGGCTACTGACATTTAGTCAGCTGTATTTTTCTGGGGCTATTCAAGAAGCTAAGACAAACAAAGGGAGTTAATTAGCGCTCGAAAGACGTCACATGAGAACAGCAGACTTTAACTCCCTACGGGAACTCTCACCTATGGATGTACTTCTGGTGAAGTTTATGTACCGTGTATGTACTCTCATGCGAGGTGAGAGTTACCGAAGGCGAGTCATGTGTTTGTTGGTGTGTCCTTGTGATAGGTCTTTCCAGCGCTAATTAGCTCCCTTTGTCTAGGCCCCATTCTGTTTCAGTCAGAGATAGATCGCTGAGCATGCTTCGTCTCCTGCCAGGAATTCGATCTGTCTAATTACTGCCTCCCTGGTTCATTCAACTTCATTTTTGGACATTCCTCCTCGGAAAAAATGACATGTAACCTGACAGTGAGTCGGACTTCAGTTTGTGATTTGGTGGATTATGTTTTGCACTGATATGACCTTCGTGCAAGGATGACCAGGTGTTATGTATCAGTCAGGTCCTTATTTACAAATGTTTGACGTGCTGTGTCTCTGTGCACGGGTGCTGCTATGTTTGGCCAAGGTTGAGTGAGTTTAGCGATGTTGTACTGAGTTGTTTCACACCTTCTCGCTCAACTATTTTCACGGATTTGTCGCTTATAAAACCGGAAGACTCGTTCAACCCATTGTTCAAAGCGAGTCTTTATTCAGTGTCACGGGTCAGGAAACTTATGAATTCCCAAATCTGTTGTTCACATCGCTACAGATATCCTTTTTCTTCTCCGTACCGGTCAGTTTCAGGAAACAGTCATAGTCGTAGCATTCCCAGCTGAAGACTGTGGTGGAGGTGGGGGGGGGGGGGGGGGGGTAAGTAAGTAAATTGGTGTTTTACGCCCAGTCAACCAATGCGGCGATATCAGGGCGATCGGGCGATTATACATTGACAACGGCATTCACCAGGGTGTAGTGGATTTGTGTAGCGCGTTGTCTGAAGCAGCGTGCAGGGTGTACGCGTGTGGGCACACACCGCGCTCTACCAGCCAGCTGACGAAGCCTACGAATGCAGACAGAGTCAACGACAGCAGCTCCAGAGTCTGTCCGTCTCCCCCATTGTACACTGACAGATTCCTGAGTGGTGCATTATGCGGTACATTACAGGTCCATAAGTGGAGCATTGTACGGTACACTATAGGTCCCCGGGCGGTGTATTATATGGTCTATTATACAGCTAAGTAGGGCTAGCTGCTGCAATCGTCGGCGGGGCAGCAGAGACGGAGACATTAAGGTGGCCGTCTGTTGAAGGCGTTGAGCTGTCTGTGGTTCCTGTCTTTGAGGGACGGGCTACGTTCATAGACGTTGCCAGAAAGCCCACGTCACCAAGAGCAATAACGATGTGTACGTTTCATACACGTAAATGTTCAGAATATTGAAATTGCACTCGTTGCCATGGTCGTTCTGCCCCCGTTGTGTGTGTGTGTGTGTGTGTGTGTGTGTGTGTGTGTGTGTGTGTGTGTGTGTGTGTGTGCGTGTGTGTGTGTGTGTGTGTGTGTGTGTGTGTGTGTGTGTGTGTGTGTGTGTGTGTGTGTGTGTGTGTGTGTGTGTGTATGAATGTGTGTGTGCGTGTGTGTGTGTGTGTGTGTATGTGTGTGTCTGTGTCTGTGTGCGTGCATGCGTGCTGGCGTGGGGGAAGTGTTTTTTTTACTATATTGTTATGGGGCGCTTTTTTTTAAAATGAATTTGTATTTATTTATTTATGCTTATAAATTATTTACATGTTTGACGAGTTGTTTTTGGTCTTGAGTTTTTTCCGTGGATGTAATGAGCCGTCACACAAGAAACAGCTAGATCATTGAGGTTTTAGAGCTAAACAATGCTTTGCGTGGCACCTTTGTTTGTAAGACGTTTTGTACTTGTTGGCAATCAGATTGTACCACAGAATGCGGCAAAAGGTTCTCAGTCGTAGTTCTTAATAACTGGAGTAAGAGTCCAGAGCTCAGGAGCTGTGTGAAAGTCGAGGTGGCCGTCCTGGGCTCCCGTCCCTATTAAGCCTACGGTTTCTGTCAACGTAAAGCAACACTCAACCAACCAAAAGTCTTGCATTAGTTTCGGCTTCCTCTTCGAGACTTCCTTGTCCTTGTTGCTTGGCGCTTACTGGCCGTAATATCAAGCAAGTCTTCTACAGTTTTTTGTTCTCCTTGTTTCTGTAGCTGTGTGCCGGTCGTTTAAATTCTTATTCTTCTTGATATGACCCCCGCCGTTGACTGATGAGCATTAAGAGCCAGATATCTGTCTGCTTCTTCCTCCTTAGCATTCACATGAGTGAGAGAACGTCGGTGGAGAGGACTGCTCCACATTCGTGGGATGACAAAAACACAGAGGAAACTCCGTGTCGGGTGGTCGATGCGCTGGGCGCGGTAATGCTAACAGGTCCTGATCCCTGCGCCGGCTCGTAGCTCTGTATGATCAGTATTCATCGATGTTGTTATGCGTCTTATTCCCGGCGTGTAATCGATATCGGGTTCGCAGCCGTGCGCCTGAGCCCTTCGGCTTCGTCTCCTCCTCCTCCTCCTCCTCCTCCTCCTCCCCCTCCCCCTCCCTCCTCCTCTGCCTCCTCCTTCCCCTCCTCCTCCTCCTCCCCCTCCTCCTCTCCTAGCCCGGATGTCTGAGACATAAACATGAGATTGACAAAGTGTGGCGTGGTCGTCAGACCACCCAAGGCCTCCCCATGCAGAAACGTTACTGTGTTGTCTTTACTTTGTCTTCGGGTTCAAGAGTGCTCCGCTCTCTGTGTGTGTCTCTGTCTCTGTCTGACTCTGGCTGTTTCCGTCTGTCTGTGTCTGCCTGCCTGCCTGCCTGCCTGCCTGCCTGTCCTGCCTGTCTGTCTGTCTGTCTGTCTGTCTGTCTGTCTCTCTCTCTCTCTCTCTCTCTCTCTCTCTCTCTCTCTCTCTCTCTCTCTCTCTCTCTCTCTCTCTCTCTCTCTCTCTCTCTCTCTCCCTCCCTCCCCGTGTAGTTAGCTTGTCATCGGGTTACCAAGACTTGTCCATTTACTGTTTGCCATTGGGTCGCCAAGACTGACCCATGGATGTACAGTACGTTTGCCGTCGGGTCGCCAGCACTGACTCGTATACAGTTAGTGCATAATTATGCAATATGTTAATATGCAATAGTTTTGCCAAGACAGACCCTTGCATAATTATGCAATATGTTAGCATGCAATAGTTTTGCCAAGACAGACCCTTGGATGTACAGTGAGTTTGCCATCGCGTGGCTACACCTGCCCATGCATGTACAATGAGTGTGTCCTCGAGTAGACTCGTGGATGTACAGTAAGTTTTCCTTCGGGTTGCCAGGGCTGACCCATGGATCTGCAGTGATTTTCCATCGGGTTGCCAAGGCTGACCCATGGATCTGCAGTGATTTTCCATCGGGTTGCCAAGGCTGACCCATGGATCTGCAGTGATTTTCCATCGGGTTGCCATGGCTGACCAATGGATCTGCAGCGATTTTCCATCGGGTTGCCAAGGCTGACCAATGGATCTGCAATGACTTTCCACCGGGTTGCCAAGACTGACCCACGTTACTCGTTACTGCTGTATGTGTCCTTATGCTCTGGCACTGGTCGCGGCCTGTGGTGTTGCGACTGGCGCCGTTCTCTGGTGTGGTGCCGGTCTCTCATTATGGCCAGGCGCTGGTCGCGGCCCCTGGCGTAAGGCTGATTGTGTTCCGAGTCGGCTGTGCAGGGCCGGCTGTGCTCAAGGGGCCACCTTGAAAGCCAAGAAACACGAAGGAACAGTTAGCTGTACATGGTGTGGAGGGAAAAGCAGACTTAGGTGAGGGTCACCCTGAAGAAAACAAAGAAACACTAAGCAACGGTTGTGAATGGTGTGGACAGAGAAGCAGTCTTAGGTGAGGGACATCCCCAAAAACCAAAAACCATTAACACGACGGAATGGTTACACATGGTGTGGACAGACAAGCAGACTTAGGTGAGGAACACCCCTAAAACAAACAAAAAACACGAAGGAACAATTAGCTGTACATGGTGTGGACAGAAAAGCACCCTGAAGAAAGAAAAAACAACAACTAAGGAACGGTTATAAATGGTGTGGACAGAGGAGCAGTCTTAGGTGAGGGACACTACGAAAACCAAGAAACACGAAGGAATAGGAATAGTTAGGAACAGTCGCAGGTTCATTGTCGTAATGTCACTAGCTATGTACCAGTGGCCTCAAAAACTAATACCGGTGGTCTTCGTTTGAGGTTCAGTGTCACAGGGAAAAATGGTCGTTGTCGAGAGAATCACTACTACACGCCATATGCATCGGTGAGCTTTGGTGCGACAAGAAACAATGACCTGAACAAAGGATTGATCATTGGTCAGAAATGCGCTCATAGCCACATCTACAGGAAGCGGTGGTCGCAAAAGTGTGTGTGTGTGTGTGTGCGTGTGCGTGTGCGTGTGTGTGTGTGTGTGTGTGTGTGTGTGTGTGTGTGTGTGTACGTACGTGCGTGCGTGTGAGTGTGTGTGTGTGTGTGTGTGTGGTGTGTGTGTGTGTGTGTGTGTGTGTGTTGTACGTGCGTGCGTGCGTGCGTGCGTGTGAGTGTGTGTGTGTGTGTGGTGAGTGGTGAGTGGTGATGGAGTGAGTGAGTGAGTGAGTGAGTGAGTGAGTGAGTGAGTGAGTGAGTGTGTGTGTGTTGTGTGTGTGTATGTGTGTATGTGTGTGTGTGTGTGTGTGTCTGTGTGTGCGTGCGTGCGTGTGACAGACAGACAGACAGACAGACAGAGACAGAATTAAATGGGTCCGTTGTTACGTGTCACAAGAAACTGTGGTCTCAGAAAGGGAGTAATCTTCGTTGAGAGGTCCTTTGTCAGGTTTTGAAAAAAGGAAGAAAAGAGGCTTTGTTCTGCCTACATGGATGAAGACGGTGTTGTGCTTGGACCAACGGCTGTGTCGATCCAGTGCACTGCGCATTTGAATGATTTGATTATAATAACTACGGCGTGAGAGCATCAATACTGCCGAGCTCAGCAGGCTGACCGAGCAGAATTCGTCCATTACGTTAGCCCTTTGTCGGTATCGGTTTCGTGTGTAATTGTTGCTTCAGACTGCTCTGTTTACACTCAGTCGCTGCCAGAGAGCCTAATAGTGACGCACTTACAGCTAAGCCCTTCATCGCTGGCGCGGGGTTTGGTCCCGGCAACAGGGCAGCAGTGTGTGCCAGGAAGGGCCGGCATGGACAGTGCTGAGTGGTCATTACGCCCCCGAGCTTTCCATCGGTGTAGGTTCCCACTTGGGTCAGCGCTTGAGTGCGCCAGCGTTCCGCGCCGCGAGGGCCAGTGTTCTTGGCCGCCGATCAACAGCCCGTCCCTCTGTCCGGCCAGTCCGTAGAGCGGACAGTAAGCCAGTCCAGCCAGCCCCGCTGGTCCGTGGAGCGGACAGTAAGCCAGTCCAGCCAGCCCCGCTGGTCCGTGGAGCGGACAGTAAGCCAGTCCAGCCAGCCCCGCTGGTCCGTGGAGCGGACAGTAAGCCAGTCCAGCCAGCCCCGCTGGTCCGTGGAGCGGACAGTAAGCCAGTCCAGCCAGCCCCGCTGGTCCGTGGAGCGGACAGTAAACCAGTCGAGCCAGCCCCGCTGGTCCGTGGAAGCACCGTGTTGCACGAGCCTGTCCAAACTCCAGGCGCTGGTTTGGGCGACGTCCTTCCTCCATCCAGCTACTGGTTTAAACAAGAATTTATTCAAGACAAAATAAAGATACAGTGAATGGTTATGGGCTCATCAACAATCTTTCTGCTTATAGGTGGAATATCCAGCTACTGCCATAACTGATTACGCTATAGGTCTGGAAAAACTGTCAGCTAACGCCGGACAGTTTTTGTTTGTTTGTTTTGTTGTTGTTGTTGTTTTTTGCTTGGTACTCAAATGGCAGTGTGTTTGTAACAGACAACACAGATAGTATCAGGCGAAACGCCCTGAGATAACCATAACGGCTGACTGGGTGTAAAACACCAAATTACTTACTTACTTCATAACCGTCCACTTTGTTTATGCCAGCACAAATAAAACCAAATTGGTTGGAATGAAAACGGAACCCTGTTTTTACCCGTGGCAGACGCGCCTCGTGTTTATGTGCGTGCTTGGACGCTATGTTGCTTCCACAGTATTATTAGCATCCAGACCTTTCGGACGGCGCTGCCAGCGTCGATGGACAGCTGCGCGGAGATAAATAGTGCATCTTCAGTGGCGTAACCAATTGTGGCAGAGTTTAAAGGAAGATGCCGGAAAGCGATGCTCGGGTTGTGGAGCCTGTCTTTCCCTCACGCCCCTCGGCGGTGGGGTACTGTGGATGCGGAAATTAAGATCTTCTCTGATGAGGCTGAATCCAGAGATGTGAGAGGACTGTAATTTGGGAGAGAGAGAGAGAGAGAGAGAGAGAGAGAGAGAGAGAGAGAGAACATGGGTCGTTGGTGCAGTGTCTTGTGTAATTATTTAAGGCAATGTCCTTAACGGATTAATTTGTGTTGTATTTTGTAACTTAAGTTTCCTCCTAGGCTAGGTCGGAATACAACTTTACACCCTTCATTGGCTCTTACTGCGAAGAAATCTGCATTTAAATGGCTGATTCTGTGGTTCATTCAGCTTCATTTAGTTGCAAGTCCCATTCCAGGAAGCCGTTGGGCGAAGCATAAAAGGCTTATTTTAACATATTTGCTAATTATCTGGACATGATTATTAATCATCTCTTCATAGTAAATATGTCTTTTGATGCTCGGTTGCAGCGGCGTACTTGCGTCCGAAGCACAGAATTACTAATCATGTCTTTTGACGCTTCTAAGCCGCCATAGTTTCTCGCTGATGTAGAAGTTGAGTCCCGCTTGTGCTGAAGCCGCTGAGCTGCCAAAGAGACGTCACGTGCTAACGTCCGGGCGGACCCAGTTCCACAGGCCAGCTCATAGTTATAACGTGCCAGCGACGTCAGCACGAACCAAGTTCAGCCTGAGGGCTAGAGGAAGCTTTGTCAGCGGGTCCAGGACATCAGGTCGGCGGGATACTTGACGTGACGTGCCAGCGACGTCAGCACGAACCAAGTTCAGCCTGGGGGTCAGAGGGAGCTTTGTCAGCGAACCCAGGACATCAGGTCGGCGGG
Organism: Alviniconcha marisindica; assembly: GCA_018857735.1. NCBI lineage: Eukaryota > Metazoa > Mollusca > Gastropoda > Provannidae > Alviniconcha > Alviniconcha marisindica. Next base: position 651,286 of record JABMCL010001863.1, on the reverse strand, counting down.
ATGCTTGACATGACGTGCGAGTGACGTCAGCACGAACCAAGTTCAGCCTGGAGGCTAAAGCCCGTTCTTAACTGGGTGAATGTTTGTTCGCCGAACATACTTCGGACACTTCGACGAACTATGATTCGTTTCTTAATTGAACTTTTAGTTCGCCGAATATGGTTCGGACAGTCCAAACTTTACTTCGTTCTCAACTGGCTTGTAATGAGATGCAAGCTTCGGCCGAACTTGCGGCAGACGCGCAGCAGACAGCATGATAAAAAATGTAGGCTAAAGTCAAGTCAAGTCAATATACTTTAATCATCCCTCACAGGGTATTTCAACTAACTACTATCTCATTCTGGGTCTCCGAGACAAGGCTGCGCCTCCCAAAAGTCAACAAATAAACAAATTCCCTCCGAAGCGAGTGAAGAAGCTAGCGACACCGTCATCCATTTTTATTTTTTATTTTTTCTTCATCCACAGGAGAGCTCTGCTCTCAGCCAATCAGAGGCAATGATCGTCGAATAGGGCGAATGTTCCCAGAACATGTTGAGCGAAGCTTTTGGACCCCGAATATAGCTTCGACGAATACTTCCAGCTAGGTTCGCGAAGAAAAGTTCGCCCAATTAAGAACCAAATAGGTTCGCCGAATACTTTCAACTAGGTTCGCGAAGAAACATTCGCCCAATTAAGAACGGGCTTAAGGGAGCTCGCACTTCCAAATACCCTTCCTCCACATTGTGCCATGGCTGGCGAAGTGGCGGCTATTGACCAGACAGAGGGAGCTCGTGCTCCAAACTTCGCTTTCCCCAAACACCCTTCTTTCAAATTCTGCCAGGACTGGAGAAGGGACATCTATCGACTAAAATCGGTCCTGAATCTCACACCGTCGGCACCCTTTTTAAACTTTTCGAAAGGTTTTGGTACTAAGACGGTTGTAAGCTTTGTGAGCGGCTACAGAAAGAAGGAACTTGGTTTTGTAAATCCCCCCCCCCCCCCCCCCCCCCCCCCCCCCCCCCACCCACACCCCCGAGCTCAGGTGCTGTATGAAAGTCGAGGTGGCCGTCCTGGGCTCCCCGTCCTTGATAGTCCTTACGGTCTCTGTAGATGTAAAGCAACATTGAATTTGAACCAAATATACGTCAGAGCTCAGGAGCTGTGTGAAAATCGAGGTGGCCGTCCCGGGCTCCCCGTCCCTGATAGTCCCTACGGTGTCTGTAAACGGAAAGCAACATTGAATTTGTTGTTGTTGTTGTTGAAGTGTTGCTTTACGTCCACAGAAACCGTAGGTTCATTAGGGACGGGAACCCTGGACGGCCACCTCGACTTTCACACAGCTCCTGAGCTCTGAATAGCATTGAAACAAACAGCTTGATATAATTTAACCTTCAAGAGTTGCCTGTTACAAACGTATGCCATCTGAACGCCAACGGAAACCTGTCGGTTAGCTGGCAATCTTCGGAGACTTCTGGCGTAACCAGTTACGGCAGCCGTTGGAGATCGAAGGATGTGGTAAACGGGCTCTGTCGACGGGCCCAGCGCAACAGGCTGTCGGGGCGCGTGCCGTGCCAGCGACATCGGGTCGGACTGGAGGAGTCCAAGGGCGCTCAGCGCCGAGTCTGGCATTGACTTTTCTGTCAGTGAGACGGAATAATGGGGCTGTGCTACATCAATGAAGATTAAATGGTGTGACCGGACGGGAAAGCCTGCCAGACTAACCCCCCCCCCTTCCCCCCTCCCCCCTCCACCCCACCCCACCCCACTCCACCCCACTCCACCCCACCCCACCTCCACCTCCACCCTGCCCTGGCCCCCTGTGCCCAATTTCGCTGACTGTTCTTTTGTGTTTGCTACGGTTTTGAGGTGTCCGATCCCCGTCTGTTCGGGCCTCAGGGAAACATGACGTCACGGACCTTTTTCACCCCTTCGGTTAGACGGCGTGTGGCTGGCTGCCCGTGTGTGTGGCGGGGTAACGAAACCCCATTCACTCACGCGATCCTGTCACCCCGTGGAATGCATTTGTCACTGTACAATTGCACGTAATGTACCAGGCGGCCCCAGTCCGTTTAGCCGAGGCTCGCTACAACAGTGACCCAACTGGTTTCGTCTTTCTTGGGTAATTTTCCCCTCTTTTTTAGATTACAATTGTTTTTTTATGTGCGCAGTCGTTTCATTAAGTTGTCTCGTTCTGCAGTTAAAATTAAGTTTTGATATCCCTGTTCGCCGCGATCTGTTTTTGTTACGTTTTTTTTTTTTTTTTTTTTTTGGGGGGGGGGTGGAGGGAGACAGAGAGAGAGAGACAGAGAGAGAGATCGAACTCGAAAACTTTAATACTCAAGGATAGTAGCGTTAAGTCCATTTGGACCTATCTAACAGCCAGTCCTTGCTATACCACAAACACAAATAAACACGAGAGAGAGAGAGAGACAGAGACAGAGAAAGAGACAGACAGACAGACAGACAGACAGACAGACAGATAGACAGAGAATCGACGAGGAAAGACTCATAGAACCCCCCCCTCCCACCCCCACCCCACCCCACCCCACACACACAACTACCCACACCACCACCCATCCACCCCATTTAATACGATGACTGGTGCACACACTCAGGCTGGCTGTTCAGCTGTCAGCGTCAGCTGGACGCTGAGGACCTGGAGACAGCCGATGAGAGTTGTATCACTCTGGACGAGAGACAGGGGTCCGCGGGAAGAAGCAAGGCAAGTAGCTCCTTGGACAGGTCCGCCATCGGGTCAGGAGCACCGTGAAGGGATCGGGAGGTAAGGGGTGTGGGGGTGGGGTGGATGGGCTGGAGGGGTCCTCCGGGTTCTTCCGGCTCCTTGAGAAGCGGCGACGTGGACATTGTGTCGGGGCGGAAACGAGAGACGGACAGGAGGACGGGGCGTAAAGAGCCGCCATTCGCCTCACGCCTTTATCAAACATGGAAACGGAATCCGGCTGATGGGTCGGCACTGAGGGGCAATGATGGGTGGGTGCAAGATCAGCAAAGGGTATGTGAGGAAAAAAATTGAGACTGGAGGAGTTTGGGGAGGGGGTGAGGGGGGGGGGGGGCGAAGAGCGCAAGAGTGGAGGTGGGTGGGGTGGGGGGGGGGGGTGGGGGGGGGGGGGAGGTCTGGCGTCTCGATATTCTTTGTTTGTTTGGTACAGGAGAACGCGGGGCTATTTCACAACTCGGATCAGATCGAACAGTAGTTTACAGGACTGGTCTTTCGTGTTGATGTGTTAGGCTTGCCAGTTTGACGGACACTTTTAATAATGAGAGGTTTATTTTTTATTTTGCGTGCACGTGTTGATGTGTTAGGCTTGCCAGTTTGACTGACACTTTTAATAACGGGAGGGAGGGTTTTATTTTGCGTGAACGTGGTGCAGCCTCCTCGAAACACCCTCACACAGGGTAAGACCCCAAAGGGTTTCGTAACGCCCATTAACAAGTTAATTCTCTCCTAGGACCTGCTGTTCAACGTTGCGGTGTAGGTTTCTGATATTGCCGTTCTCCGCCGACCTTGTCTCAAAGTCAGGCTAAAACTTCGACCTCCGCCTTTGGCCTACGACCTTCTTCTTCTTTTTTCTGAGGGGGGGGGGGGGGGGGGGGAGGGGTTGCTGCCTGCCTCACTTCTGAGAATTGTCTCTTCAGACTGAGTGTACTCAGGGTACTGACCCACACTGAACGGTGTTGAACTAGTAATGTCTGATAGTGGTGTCCGACGCTGTATTAAAATCCGATTGTCCAGCATTGTAGCTGTATAATCTGACTGTACTATCCGACCCCGAAGGGAGGCCGGGAATGTCTGGAATCTCAGGGCTGTCATTTGATTCCCCTTTCCTATCTCCTCTCTTGTTTTGTTTTTACTGCCTAGTCCTCTTGCTCTTTCTGACTTGTCATTTTTCTGCTAATGGTCCATTCCCCTGACTTTTTTTTTCTCCAGAAAACTCTCAAATATGTTTCGTTAAGGGTTAGGCTTTTTTGTATGGCTCTTGTTGAGCAGCTAGGAGATGATAGTTGGTAGGCAGTATGTGCAGCTTGCTGCCATATGGCACTGGTATTTGCCATTATGCATTTATATAACATTTTTTGAATTTTATATTGTCTGTCCATTCCTTTTTTTATATTTTTCTTTAACCTGGTATCAATAAATTAGACGGAATGGTCGACGATACCAGCATGTCCTAGCCTTATGTGTTCTTTTAACAGGGGTAATATTGAAGGGACTAACTCTTCGAGAATTTGTGTCTGATGTTTGTGTATGTATGTTTTATTTTTGCGAAGTGATTGGTTTTGTGGATTGACTTGACAGAGGGTTGATATAATTAAAATGACCTGAGTTTGACTGTCCTGAGGTGACCCTGTATGGTTGACAGGACATTAAAATCCAATTACTACTACAGTGCTATCCGGTATTGTGGTAGTAAAATCTGACAGTGTTGTCCGACATTGTGGTAGTAACCCTGTGCCGTTGACAGGACGTTAAAATCCAGTTACTAACTAACTGTAGCAGTAAAATCTGAAAGCGACGTTGCGGTTGTAAACTCTATGTGTGCTGTCCGACATTGTAGTAGTAAGATCTGACAGTGCTGTCCCACATTGTGGTAGTAAGATCTGACAGTGCTGTCCCACATTGTGGTAGTAAGATCTGACAGTGCTGTCCCACATTGTGGTAGTAAGATCTGACAGTGCTGTCCCACATTGTAGTAGTAAGATCTGACAGTGCTGTCCCACATTGTGGTAGTAAGATCTGACAGTGCTGTCCCACATTGTGGTAGTAAGATCTGACAGTGCTGTCCCACATTGTGGTAGTAAGATCTGACAGTGCTGTCCCACATTGTGGTAGTAACCCTCTGCCGTTGACAGAACTTAAAATCCAGTGACTGTCTAATTGTAGCAGTAAAATCCGAAAGCGACGTTGTGACAGTTAACTCTGACTGCGCTGTCCGATGTGTAGTCTGACAACGGGGTTTCCCAGTGCTGTGTTCCAAATTGTAGTCTGACAGTGAGTGCAGTCTGACATTCCACTTCAAAGACAGCGTTCTTGCGATGAAGTGTTGATGGGCGTTCCACACTCAGCGTTGTGAAATCCTTGCCCACAGTCTCAAGTCCCTCTCGACCGATTTAGCTGGTTCAGTAATTGCCCCTGGTCCCTTTGATGGACTGCTTGTCCCAGAAACCCGAAAGAACCTGCCTCTGAATACGGGCAGGCAGAGCGTAGTGCTTAGGAGACGGGGTGATGGATTGCACGGGGTGGGGTTCATTTCAGAAAGGTTAAAGCGTGATGAGTATGAGAGTCCGATTAGAGCCCAGGCTGTTTTGTGGGGGTTTTAAAGACACGATTGCATCGGACTGCAACGTGCCGTCGAGACTAGAATGTCACGTCTACCGGGTTGTTAGAATATGGGTCGCTGGTGTTGCAGCGCTGTTAGAACGCGAGGCGTAGTGGTGATAGGTTAAAAATGTAGGGCGTAACGGTTACGGTGTTGTCAGAATGTAGGTCATAAGGAGCTGCGTTTTTGTCAGAATGTAGGTCGTAAGTGTTGTCAGAATGTAGGTCATAAGGAGTTGCGTTTTTGTCAGAATGTAGGTCGTAAGTGTTGTCAGAATGTAGGTCATAAGGAGTTGCGTTTTTGTCAGAATGTAGGTCGTGTTGTCAGAATGTAGGTCATACGGAGTTGCGTTTTTGTCAGAATGTAGGTCGTAAGTGTTGTCAGAATGTCGGTCATAAGGAGTTGCGTTTTTGTCAGAATGTAGGTCGTAAGTGTTGTCAGAACATGGGGCATTGGTGTTACGGTGTTGTCAGAATGTAGTCATATGGGTTACTTTATTATCAAGTGTAGATCATAAGTGTTGTTAGAATACAGGGCATTGCTGTTACGGTGTCGTCAGAATGTAGGGCATAGATCTGCTGTCAGAATGTAGAAGTTGTTCCTCTGGTGGAGTTTACGTACCTTGTATTTACACGCATGCCAGGTGAGAGTTACTGTCGGCGACCCAGGTCTTTGTTCTGGTACTTGTGTGACGTCTTTCGAGCTCAAATTAACTCCCTTGTTTATTGATAGGTGGTCCCCGCAGTAGAGTACAGCGGAAGTAGAATCTTTTAAATCCCAAGAGCTACAAAGGTTCTCTGTGTGAAGTTTAAAATCTTCAGTAGGCCTGAACATAGCATTGTGTGTTTTGCCAGCTGCCGGGAATTCTGTCTTTGTAATTGCCTGCCTGCCTAGTTCACTCATCTGCATTTCCCCCATTCCTCTCCTAATGTGTGTGCTGTGTGTCATGGACAGTTAGACGGTTACTTGTGGTTTGATCAGTTGTGCTTCGCCCCGATGTGAGCTTTGTGGTTGAGTGGAGGTCAGATCTGACGAATCAGTCAGTCAGACTCGTGTTGTGTTCTGTAATGTCCAATTGTGGGGCGCGGGTATCACAGTGCTGTGCGACTGTGGGACATAGGTGTCGCAGTGTTGTCCATACTATATGATGCCATAATATGTTTTACTCTGATATAACCGTAATGGTTGAATGGACGTAAAACACCAAGTTACTTATTAATTTTACAGTGTTGTCCGAACATAAGACGTAGGGGTTACAGTGCTGTTCGAATGTGGGACATAGGTGTCCCAGTGTTGTCCATACTATATGATAATATGTTTTACCCTGATATAACCGCAATGGTTGACTGGATGTAAAACACCAAGTTACTTACTTATTTACAGTGTTGTCCGAACATAAGACGTAGGGGTTACAGTGCTGTCCGAGTGTGGGACGTAGATGTCTCAGTGTTAAGACATAAGACGTAGGGGTTGCATTGTGGTCGAAATGTAGGGCATATATGTTACAATCTTATCAAAATGTTGGGCATAGGTGTTACAGTGTTTATCAAAATGAAGGGCATAGGTGTTACAGCGTTATCAGAATGTAGGGCATAGGTGTTACAGCGTTATCAGAACGTAGGGCATAGATGTTACAGCGTTAGCGGAACGCAGGACATAGGTGTTACAGCGTTAGCGGAACGCAGGACATAGGTGTTATAGCGTTAGCGGAACGCAGGACATAGGTGTTACAGCGTTAGCGGAACGCAGGACATAGATGTTACAGCGTTAGCGGACCGTAGGGCATAGGTGTTGCAGCGGTATCAGAACGTAAGGCATATGTGTTACAGCGTTATCAGAACGTAGGGCGTAGGTGTTACAGCGGTATCAGAACGTAGGGCATAGGTGTTACAGCGTTAGCGGAAAGCAGGACATAGGGACTCGAAGAGGGAAACTGCAACCTGCTTCATGCTGCGTCGGCAAACACTTGTGCCTGCACTGCACGTCGCAAGCAATCAGCTTAGCAGCGATTGCAGCAAGAAGGGCTCGCGTCTGGAACCCGTGCAAATGGGGGCAGGGAAGATCCACGGTGGCCACTGCGCAACGTTTCGCCATCGGTATGCATGCTAAGTGCATCAGTATGCATGGGCATTGGGCGGCTCGGGCGCCGGACGTACACTGCTAGGCCCTCGGGGTGATGGGAAATGGAAGTGTTTTGGCAGGCGGCCTAGTCACGGGCATTTGGAAGTATGATGTGGTTCTAACGCGGCGACAGGGCCGGGTAGGGTGACTGTACGTGTGGACAATGTTGGCAAAAGGGAGAGGTTGTAAACTTCTGAAGATTGCTGTCGGGCAAAAAATATTAGTCAGGCCATTGGCGTCTGAACAGTTGACCATTTCACTACTCCGCTTGGTGTGCTGTTACATCAGTGTATTGACTACAGAAGCCAGAGTTTAGTGCGAAAGGTGTTGGTTGTTATCCGCAGTGATTTTTGTTGGTGTTGTTGTTTTTGTTTGTGTGTTGTTGTTTTGTTTCTGTTTCACTGCAGAACCTTTTGCAGCCTAATTCAGAATGCTAGTTAATATAATTACATGTGATTAGGCTGAGTTGCTGTTTGAAGGTCAAAGTTGATGCCAGTGATGATTCAAATGATGATTCAAATGATCGAACGAACGTATCCGCATCTTCTTTGTCCTGAACCTTTTGCTACGTGTCGAAGCGGTGTCATTAACGATAATGGTTATTGTTATAGGAAGTTTATAGAGCGCTTTCGGAAACTTCTGAAAGCGCTTTACAACTTCATTTCATAAAAGAGAATCGTGGTTTCTCTGACACAAGCGGATGAGGGCTGAAAAGAAGCCCCCACCCCCACCCCCACCCCCACCCCCCGGCTCCCCACTCCCACATTGACCCCCTTCACTCCCCTGCCTCGGATCTGGCACACACGTATCGAATGTTAGCTTTCCCAGCCGCTTCGTGAGGTATCATTTACGACTACATGAACTGGGGCAATAGACCTCGGAGGATCATGTGCCCATTGTCTCACACGAAAAACCTCATGCGCCTGATTTCCGCGTTTGAACTTCGCCTACAGGTAGTCTGCCCTCTGTGTGTCTGTCAGGTACCTGATCCTGGAGCACGTGTCAGGCGGGGAGCTCTTCGACTACCTCGTGAAGAAGGGCAGGCTGACCCCGAAAGAGGCTCGACGTTTCTTCCGCCAGATCATCTCCGCTCTGGACTTCTGCCACAGCCACAACATCTGGTGAGTTTGGCCACAGCCACATCTGTTGAGTTTGGCCATAGCTACAACATCTGGTGAGTTTGGCCACAGCCACATCTGGTGAGTTTGGCCATAGCTACAACATCTGGTGAGTTTGGCCACAGCCACAGCCACATCTGTTGAGTTTGGCCACAGCTACAACATCTGGTGAGTTTGGCGACACAGCCACATCTGTTGAGTTTGGCCACAGCTACAACATCTGGTGAGTTTGGCCACAGCCACAACATCTGGTGAGGTTGGCGACACAGCCACAACAACATCAGGTGAGTTTGGCCACAGCCACAACATCTGGTGAGGTTGGCGACACAGCCACAACAACATCAGGTGAGTTTGGCCACAGCCACAACATCAGGTGAGTTTGGCCACAGCCACATATAGTGAGTTTGGCTACAGCCACATCTGGTGAGCTTTACCACAGCCACAATGTCTGGTGAGTTTAGCCAAAACCACAACAGCTGGTGAGTTTGGCCACATCCACGGCATCTGGTGAGTTTGGTAGGAAATGGTTTGTCACGGACGACACGAGGCAGGTCCATGATGGTTGTGAAGTGAAGACTGTGGGACACCGAAGCCTGGACAGCTTTTGGATGGACCGTTGTTAACAGGCATTCTGTCCTTTTCCATCCAGTGTGCGGATAGCTGAGCCACAGTGGACGACCCCCGCAGGGTGCCGGCCGACCTGAATGACACAGCACTTTGACAGATCTTCGGCTTGATGATAAATACTACGTTTTACATGCACTTACTTGCACACAAACTCCAACACCACACACGTGCGTGTTATATATGTGTGCGCACACACGTGTGCATGCACACACACGCACACGCACACCCACAGACATACACACATACGCATACACACATACGCATACACACATACGCATACACACATACGCATAGACGCACACGCGCGCGCGCGCACATACACACACACACACACACACACACACACACACACACACACACACACACACACACACACACACACACACACACACACACACACACACACACACACACACACACACACACACACACACACACACACACACACACACACACACACACACAGTCACGTACGCACGCGCGTACGAGCGCGCGCGCACACACACACACACACACACACACACACACACACACACACACACACACACACACACACACACACACACACACACACACACACACACACACACACACGCACACACACACCTAAGACTCCAAGACAACAACAGCAACGACAGAATGAACCAATCTTACAGAGATAGGTCGTGGGGATCACGAAGTAAAAAGCGAGACTGGGCACAGAATTGATCTGCAGTCGTTCTGAACGAGACAGGTCACGACGGCTCAATAGATCGACAACGAGGCTGGACTGCCATTTTGGTACATTCCAGCCTCGCATTCGATCTCTCGACCCGCCGTGACCTAGCTCATCGAGAATAATCCCAGGTCAGTGCTGTTCCCAGTCTCAACAAGGCTGGACTGCCATTTTGGTACGTTCCAACCTCGGATTCCATCTCTCGACCCGCCGTGACCTTCCTCATGAATACTATTAAGAATGGACCGTCGGCCGTCAGGTTGAGAGAATTAACCTGGGCAACTGTGATGAAGTGTCGACATGTTGCGATGTGTCGATAGCGCAGACCGCCATGCCCCCCTGCTCTGCGGAAGGGGAGATCAGTGACAGGTTTTGAACAGACCATTGTGGAGAGGGGATTGGAGGAGTGGAGTGACGTGTCGCTGTCCTGGGTGCAGAGCGGAGGGGGGGGGGGGGTGGGGGGGGGGGGAGGAGGCAGGATGCAAAGTGTCAGGCTGTTGCCGGGGGTGTGTGTGTGTGTGGGGGGGGGGGGGGAGCAGTTTGCAAAGTGGTCAGGCTGTTTGCCGGGGGTTGTGTGTGTGTGTGTGCGGGGGGGGGGGGAGGAGGCAGTTCAAATGGTCAGGCTGTTTGCCGGGGGTTGTGTGTGTGGTGGGGGGGGGGGGGGCAGTTTGCAAAGTGGTCGGCTGTTTGCCGGGGTTGTGTGTGTGTGTGTGTGTGGTGCGGGGGGGGGGGGGGTAGCAGTTTGCAAAGTGGTCAGGCTGTTTGCCGGGGGTTGTGTGTGTGGTGGGGGGGGGACAGTTTGCAAAGTGGTCAGCTGTTTGCCGGGGGTTGTGTGTGTGTGGGGGGGGGGAGCAGTCTGCAAAGTGGTCAGGCTGTTTGCGCGGGGTTGTGTGTGTGTGTGTATGGTGGGGGGGGGGGTGGAGCTGAAAGTGGTCAGCGTGTTTGCCGGATGTTGTGGGGGAGGGGGGAGGGAACAGTTTGCAAAGTGGTCAGGTAATTGCCGGGGATTGGGGGGGGGGGGCAGTTTGCAAAGTGGTCAGGGTGTTTGCCGGGGGTTGCTTGCCCTAGTCCTTGTGGCCAGTGGGTCACAATGCTCCGTCAGATCTGCCTGTCTGTTTGTCTGTCTGCCAGTCTGCCTGCCTGCCTGCCTGCCTGCCTGCCAGTCTGTCTGTCTGTCTGCGTGCCTGCCTGTCTGTGTGTGTGTATTCATGTGGGCGTGTTGTGTTTACCTGTGTTGGGTTTTCCAGCCTGCCGGCCAGTTTGAATAACTGCACCAAAATTGTTTGACCAGCCGGGACGTGTGACTGGACCGACACACTGTTGTTGACCCACTTCCCGCTCAGCCTTCAGCGCTGCCTAGCGTGTAGCGCCCGTACCCAATAGACGATTTCCGGAAATAACAGGCAAAGATAATTTGACAGTGTTTTCTTACTCCGGGAGAGTGAAGTCCCCTGAATGGAGGCTGCAGCTGAGAAGAGCCGATCTGCGACAGTTTTAGATCTTCAGGCATGGACCTATTATAATTTATACTAGACTACCAGTTGGGGAAACCTGCTATCCGATCTGCATGTTCCCGACGAACAGTGAGTGCTTGATCGGCGTTTCTGATGCCTTTGTTTACGGGTATCCGTCATCTTGCCCACGTGGTCACTGACTGTGCCCCTACTCTGCGCTACGTCCTTTCTTTCTTGGTGCTTTACGTCCACGGAGGCGAGATGGCCTATTAGGGACGGGGACAGAGTGGGAAGGGGACGACTGAGTGAAGGCTCGACCGCGGAAACCGCCCGAAAAGACCGGAGAGACCGTGGACCGCCGTCAGAACAATGGAAGTGTTAAGGCGGTGTCCCCTCGCCATTGCCAAGCGACTTGTGCACTGCGCAATTGCTGTTTCAACTGCTTGGGCAGAGTCACAAAGACAATGTCCGTTGCACCGCTGTTGACGAACAACTTGGACAACTCAACCAAAGGAAGTCCAGCTTTCTTAGCCCAGCTCCACCTCCCTACTCATGATCTCTTCTGGGCTAAGTTGAGGGTCCAGCTCCACCTCCCTCCTCTAAGATCTCTTGATCTTTTGATCTCGCCTGGAACCCTGCGCTACATCCGCAGGCCTGGACCTATATATACAGCTGCAGTCCCCTGGATTTCCGAAGATCGTCTATTTGCTTGGCTATATACTTCTAAATTTAGATTTAGAGCCCACTGTAGGCTACTTTTTCGCATTAGGACTGTGGCAGGGTAGGAAGTGGTTCTGAGAACCAGTCGATCCAGAGGATGTGGTGAATGTAGGATTGGAAGGATGTAGGTCCCGGCAGACTGTTGTTTTGTAATTTAACGTGTCGAATCGAAGTGGAATGTCCCCCTCCCCGTTAGTTAGAAACCCGGTTCCTTTCTCTTATGACATTTCGCTCTGATATAATCATCATGGTTGACTGGGTGTTAAAAACCAATGTTCCCGCCTTCCTTCCCTTGGGAAATAAGAAAGCAATGTTTTTAGGGTTTTCTTACGGGGGAAGGGGGCGGGGGTGGTATTTTAGCTGTAGTGATATCTTTAATCGGCTGACGCATGTAAAACCTTGGACCTCAGTCTTTCGTGATATCATTTGAAACGACTAGACAGCTCTGGGACTAACGTGAGCATATCTGTTACTTGAGAGACTCTCTCTCTCCCCTCTCTCTCTCTCTCTCTCTCTCTCTCTCTCTCTCTGAGGTGACCCAGTGCTGTTGACAGGACGTTAAAATTCAGTTACTGTCTCTCTCCCGCCCCCCGCCTTCCTCTCCCTTCCTCATCCTCTTGTCTCAACCCGCCTAGCTTCACCCTGCCTCTTTCCTGCACCCCTCCCATGCCCCAAACTCTACCTTTTTTCTCTTTCTCTGTCTGTCTGTCTCTCTCGCTCTCTCGATTGCTCGCTCTGTCTCTCGCTTGCTCTCTCTCTCTCTCTCTCTCTCTCTCTCTCTCTCTCTCTCTCTCTCTCTCTCTCTCTCTCTCTCGTTCTCGCTCTATCTCTCGCTTACTCTGTCTGTCTGTCTGTCTGTCTGTCTGTCTGTCTGTCTGTCTGTCTGTCTCTCTCTCTCTCTCTCTCTCTCTCTCTCTCTCTCTCTCTCTCTCTCTCTCTCTCTCCCTTCCCTCCCCGTCCCTCCCTCTCCCTCCCTCTCGCTCACTCTTCTCTCAGTCTCTCCGCCTTCCTCTCCACTAAGCGTTTCCCCCGCTCGTCAATGACTGGTAAACAGTACAAGCAATATGCGTCAGGGCCAGACCCTTTGACAAGCAGGAATAATGGCCGCCGTGCAGTGTGCTACGTCTCCCTCGGTGCTCATTGATCCCTCGCTCACTATTTGCATTCTTTTGGGTGGGGGCCCGCTGACCTCCCGCCCCGTCCTTTGCCCGTTTGTCTGCCCCTGTCGGAGTGAGCTGGCTTTTCTCCCTTTCACCTTCCCGGGTCTGTGAAGTCGGACTTCCGGTTCCGGAATGGTCGTGCGTGTTGAGAGCCTCTAAATGCCGCCTTCGTAATTCCGGTGAAGTGTAGGGCAGTTGCGAGTACATGGGTTGTTTTGTCTACCCTCTTTAGTAGGGTTGGAGTTTTTTGTTTTGTTTTATTGGGGGGGGGGAGAGACTTACTTTCAGTGGCGCATGGGAGTATTTTCTGTTAGGCAACACCCGTTTTCCTCCACGAGAGTCCAGAACTGATAAATTTTCGAAAACGTAATCAAATTCCAAAAATTGCGGGACACAGCAGAGACAGCTTCTGCTTTCTCATTGCGGCGGGCCATGTGTCACTGGGCGTGTAGTGCCAGTGCTCAGATTTGTCCACAGCGACCCGACGAACTAATCACGACTTCAGGTCGAGCAGTAATAGCTGAAGTCGTTTCTGCTCTTAACACCTCTCTCTGTGTCTGCCTGTGTCTGTATCCGTGTGCTACGTAGCAAAACTTCCAGGTTTCTGGCACTGGTGCAGAGGGGTGGGGGATGGGGGAGGTAGGTAGCTACCGGGGTTTGGCAACTGACAAGACCATCTTAAAACTGTCCACAGACCTCAACATACCAACGCCCACCCCCTCTTCCCACCCTCAGTAATTGTGCTCCCTTGCTCTTTAGTTGCAGGACGCTTTCCTTCTACTGCCACATTGATTTAACCAACAACCTACGCCACCAAGCCCCTTACCTCCACCCCCTCCCCCGTCCTCTGATCAGCTCCCCCCCAGCCCCCCCAGCCCCCCACCCCCGCCCCTGTCTTCGTTTCGCCTGGTCTTTCCCTACAGGGAACGGTCCCTGTCCCATATTTTCCAGACAGCATTTCGCCGAAAGGAGCACCTAGGAATAAACGTCAGGGAGCATTGAAGAGTTTGAAGTCGGGGATCTGGAGTGCTTACCCGATTCAGTGGTGTCCGTCCTTGCCGCTGCTGTCTCTGGGGGCTTTTTGAGCGGAACAACTTGCCGTGGCGGAAGATTTGTTCCCCCCCCACCCCACCACCACCACCACCACCACCAGTACTACTACCACCTCCACCCCACCCGAGCGGCCCACACCCCCACGCCCCAGCACTCCCTCTCCTCCCAAAAGGGGCCAGCGATTGAAGCAGCGGCTTCCTCCTCCTCCTCTTCTTCTTCTTCTTCTTCTTCTTCTCCTCCTCCTCCTCCCCTCCTCTTCTTCTTCTTCTTCTTCTTCTTCTTCTTCTTCTTCTTCTTCTTCTTCTTCTTCTTCTCCTCCTCCTCCTCCACTTCCTCTTTTTCTTCTTCTTCTTCTTCTTCTTCTCCTCCTCCATTTCGTCCTCCTTCTCCTCCTTCTTCTTCTTCTTCTTCTTCTTCTTCTGTGTTCGCTGTGGAGGCCGTGCTCAACCTTTAGTCCTGTGTCAGCCAGCAAGTCCGCCGTCAGCAAGAGTTTGTGGACAGCGGGCTCCGGAGTTTGGCACCCAGATCTGTGTGTGTCAGGTTTCAGCCAGCAGGCGTGGCGTGTTCCAGCTCTCACGGCGTGGGTGTGTTTGCGGAGTGTGCTAGCTGGGCCCTGCTCCTCCCGGCCACGTTTGCAGTGGGCTCAATCAGCAAGATCCAGCCTCTAGGGATCGGTTTCTTTCTTCTTCTTCTTCTTTCTTCTCCTCCTCCTCCTCCTCCTCCTCCTCCTCCTCCTCCTCGTTCTTCTTCTTCTTCTTCTTCTAGCTCCTCCTCCTCCTCCTTCTTCTTCTTCTTCTTCTTTTTCTTCTTCTTCTTCATTAAAAAAAAAAAAAACACAAAAAACGAATCTGAAACAAGAATGACTGCTAGCGTTCTGAAACAAGATCCAAAGACATAAAAGGTTCAAAAGAACGCTATTTATTAGGACAAAACAAAAGATGCGAATTTTCGGGGTAATCCCTCTTTATCAAGCTACAAAACGACACGAGGAAGAAAGAAAATTCGCATGTATTGTTTTGTCCTATTAAATAGCGTTATTTTGAACCTTTTATGTGTTTGGATCTCTTTTTTTAGCCCAGTGTCCAGTGAGTGGACGGAAGACGGTGGCAGATTGGCATCTCCTGTCTGGCATGTGGGTCTGTTCTTGCTGTAGGTGGCATAATATGCTACATAATATGCTATATATTATATAGCCATCGTTGCGTCCCGCCCTTCACTCAGTTTTCAAGACTCCGCTTCAGGCGTGTCGTACGTGGCTTCTGTCTTAGACTAAGAGGTGGAGGCGTGGCCCTGAGGAATTATGTCTCGCTTTTTCGGTCTTTGGCCAAGCTGTCTGTCTGCTGCTTCGATGCCATCAATGACGGCTGACGTACGTCTCTGAGATGGCTTCATTGATACACGGCTCCCCGCGATGCAGTACTAAGGATACAAGCCTTTAAGTTCCCCCTCTGCTGGGCACCGAGAGTGCCTTGTATCCACGCTTTCAGTGGGTCAGAATATAGCCTTGTACAAAGCTTCGCCTGCTGCCGGCAATTCTGTCTTTCAAATTCCTGTCTTTCCGGTTCATTTAGTTTCGTGTGTGTGTGTGTGTGTGTGTGTGTGTGTGTGTGTGTGTGTGTGTGTCGTGTGTGTCGTGTGTGTGTGTGTGTGTGTGTGTGGGAGGTGCGTGCGTGCGTGCGTGAGTGCGTGCGTGCGTGTGTGTGTGTATGAGTGCGTGCGTAGTGAGTAAGTGTGTGTGTGTGTGTGTGTGTTGTGTGGTGGTGTGATGTAAGTGTGTGTGTGTGTGTGTGTGTGGGGGGGCTGTGGGGTTGTGTGTGTCGTGTGTGCGGTGGTGCGTGCGTGGTCGTGTGGTGTGTGGTGCGTGTGTGTGCGTGTGTGTGTGTGTGTGTGAAATAAATTTAAAAAATCGATGATTCATGGTGGTTCTGCATAGGATGCGGTTCATAAGTTCAAAGCGGAAGGAGCGTTTTGTCCGCTCGCATCTTGGGCATGTTACATGTTACACTGGTTCATCTTGCTGCAAGAGGTCTCACAACGTCATCCACTGGCGGACGGTTCTGCTGCCCCAGACTGACCGACCGCGCCAAACAACCCTGTGATGGTGACGGCGACCCAGACTGACCCACCGCGCCAAACAACCCTGTGATGGTGACGGCGACCCAGACTGACCCACCGCGCCAAACAACCCTGTGATGGTGACGGCGACCCAGACTGACCCACCGCGCCAAACAACCCTGTGATGGTGACGGCGACCCAGACTGACCCACCGCGCCAAACAACCCTGTGATGGTGACGGCGACCCAGACTGACCCACCGCGCCAAACAACCCTGTGATGGTGACGGCGACCCAGACTGACCCACCGCGCCAAACAGCCCTGTGATGGTGACGGCGACCCAGACTGACCCACCGCGCCAAACAACCCTGTGATGGTGACGGCGACCCAGACTGACCCACCGTGCCAAACAACCCTGTGATGGTGACGGCGACCCAGACTGACCCACCGCGCCAAACAACCCTGTGATGGTGACGGCGACCCAGACTGACCCACCGCGCCAAACAACCCCGTGATGGTGACGGCGACCCAGACTGACCCACCGCGCCAAACAACCCTGTGATGGTGACGGCGACCCAGACTGACCCACCGTGCCAAACAACCCCGTGATGGTGACGGCGACCCAGACTGACCCACCGCGCCAAACAACCCTGTGATGGTGACGGTGACCCAGACTGACCCACCGTGCCAAACAACCCCGTGATGGTGACGGCGACCCAGACTGACCCACCGTGCCAAACAACCCTGTGATGGTGACGGCGACCCAAACTGACCCACCGCGCCAAACAACCCTGTGATGGTGACGGCGACCCAAACTGACCCACCGTGCCAAACAACCCTGTGATGGTGACGGCGACCCAGACTGACCCACCGTGCCAAACAACCCTGTGATGGTGACGGCGACCCAGACTGACCCACCGCGCCAAACAACCCTGTGATGGTGACGGCGGCATGGCAGTACTAGTGGCGGTAGTGGTGATGGTGGTAGCTGGTCTTGCCCTACTAGAATGTTCCCCTCTGATGGAAAATTCGTATCGCTTCCCCCTCGGGGAAAAGCCAGCAGCCACAGAGTCGCGCTACCAGAAAACATTCTAACTGTTGCTTGATGTTGATGGGATGCACTGTAGCGCGACGGCGGCATGGCAGTGGTGGTGGTGGTGATGATGGTGGCGGTGGTGGTAGCCTTGTCCCACTAGGAAGTTTTCCGCTGATGGACATTTCGTATCCCTCCCCCCCCCCCCAACAACAAAATAGTGGCCATTGTTTTTCGGGTTACCGTGAGATGTTTAGCGTACACACACACACACACACACACACACACACACACACACACACACACACACACACACACACGCATATCGTACTCGGGGTAAAGGTGGTTTATTTGTTGTTGTTTCATGTATGTGTGTGTGTGTGTGTGTGTGTGTGTGTGTGTGTGTGGTTGTTTTTGTTGTGTGTTTTTTCCCGAAGGACTGAGGCTAAGGGGATGGGTAATGCCTGCTGAACTGGGATTCGATGCCGTTTCTTCTCGATCCTGAGTCCCAGTGCCTTGACTACAGCCGCAACGCTGCCTCCGTTTCTCCCCGCCTTCGTTTCTTATGCCTGATAATTTCCCCATTTGTGATCTGTGACCCAGTGACCAGTTTCTCGGACTACATTTGAATATCTTGTGGAGCAACGCTTGTACAGATGGGGGCGGGGGGGGGGGGGGGGGGGGGGGCGTCCTACCTGATAATTTCCCCTTTTGTGATCTATGCCTCGGTGACCAATTTCTCAAACTGCATTTGTTATAGAGCAACGTATAGTATAGTTGGTCGGGGGGATTGGGGGGGAGGGGCGTGGGGGGGGGGGGTATCTTCTGTAACATGGCCCCCACCGCCCACCCCCACCCCCCACCCCAACCCCCCACCCCCACCCCAACCCCGGCGAAGCAAAGCACTGATCTTTGCGTCTGTGCGTGCGCGCGCGCGCGTGTGTGTGTGTGTGTGTGTATGTGTGTGTGTGTAACCGCTGCCGCCGTCGTAACGGAAATTGTATTTCTTTTGCAGGCGGCCTTCCAGGGGCGGGGTGGCGGAGGGGGGCGGTGGGGGGGGGGGGGAGGGGGTTGGGAGGGAGGTGTAGTTGGCTCGTAAATTATGAAACTTTAGATCCCCGCTGGCGGAGACAAACTGGCCGGGATCAAAAGAGATGGAAACACGATTTATCTGCACTCCGTGTATGCAACAAGAAGGTGGAGCGTTTCTTCCTCTTCTTCTTCTTCTTCTTCTTCTTCTTCTTCATTTCTGGTGGCATGTTTAGAGATGGATCGAAGAGAGGTTGTTGCCAGAGGTCTCGACCCAAGAAAGCACAGGTGCTTGAAGTCGATAAGTTGATTTTCGTTGTGGAAAATGTGGGATGACATCCTGCCCCCCCCCCCCCCCTCTCTCTCTCTCCCTCTCTCTCTCTCTCCCCCCCCCCCCTCTCTCCCCCCCTCCGTCCCCTCTCTCTCCCCCTTCACCCCTCTCTTTCTCCCCCTTCTCTCTCTCTTCCCCCTCTCTCTCCCCCTCCCTTCCCTCTCTCTCTCTTTCTCTTCCCCACCCCTCTCTCTCTCTGTGGTGAACGTGCCTGTATGGTTTTCTCCATGTCTCTTTGGTGACTCTGCCTCTGTGTCTCCAGCGAGCCGTCAGTAGTAATAACAATAATAACAGTAAATGTTGCGTTCAGGTTGACATAGGTGTGTGTATTAAGTGTGCGGTGCCCAAAAGCACTCTACATGGAGTAGAAGGACGGAGAAACTGTACATGAGAGATGGAGAAGGATGGCAACACTGTACATGAGAGTAGGAGAAGGACGGCAACACTGTACATGAGAGTTGGGGAAAGACGGAAAAACTGTACATGAGAGTAGGAGAAGGACGGCAAAACTGTACATGAGAGCTGGGGAAAGACGGAAAAACTGTACATGAGAGCTGGGGAAAGACGGAAAAACTGTACATGAGAGACAAGGACGGCAACACTGTACAAGAGAGACAGGGAAGGGCGGCAAAACTGTACATGAGAGGTGGGAAAGGGCGGCAACTCTGTACATGAGAGGTGGGAAAGGGCGGCAACTCTGTACATGAGAGACAAGGACGGCAACACTGTACAGGAGAGACAGGGAAGGGCTGCAAAACTGTACATGAGAGACAAGGACGGCAAAACTGTACATGAGAGACAGGGACGGCAAAACTGTACATGAGAGACATGGACGGCAAAACTGTACCTGAGAGACAGGGACGGCAAAACTGTACACGAGAGATGGGGCAGGACGGCAAACTCCACGAAGAAGCCAGCAGTGGTAACAAGGCGGGGGGCATGGCCCGGATATTGCTCAGACCGTAGAGTGGACGGTGCTTCCGCCTCTTCCCCTTCTGCCTCTAACTCGTCGTTCCCTTAAACAGGCTAAGTATAGAGCTGCTTGAGTCTGTGCTGCAGTATACCAGTATACAATGGGTAGGTTTTCCAGGGGGAGGTCGTGTGCTGCAGGTTCTCGGGATGGGGTTGGGTTTGGGGGGTAGGGAGGGTTCTGTTGCTGCAGTAAGCTGCATGTTTTCGATGAGGGCATTGTAGGCTGCAGGTTCTGGGAATGGGGTGCGTGGGTGGGGGGGGGCATGTTGCTGCAGTAGGCTGTATGTTTTCGATAGGGGCATTGTAGGCTGCAGGTTCTGGGGATGGGGGGGGGGGGTTAAGTTGCTGCAGTAAGCTATATGTTTTCGATAGGCGCATTGTAGGCTGCATGTTCTCTTTGAGGGAGATGGTATATGCTGCATGCTTTCCATGGGGAGATCGTAGGCTGTAGGTTTTATAGAAGATGGTATATGCTGCATGATGTCCGGGGGGAGATCGTAGGCTCCAGGTTATATTATGGAGGGAGATGGTGTATGCTGCATGCTTTCCAAGGAGAGATCGTAGGCTGCATGTTCTGGGGGTATGCTGCACGATTTCCAACGAGAGGTCGTAGGCTGCAGGTTATATGGAGAGGGGGGTGGAGATCGTATGCTGCACGATTTCCAACGGGAGATCGTAGGCTCAGTTTACATGGGGTATGCTGACGATTTCCAACTGGAGCTTAGGCTGCAGGTTATATGGAGAGGGGGGTAGAGATCGTATGCTGCACGATTTCCAACGGGAGATCGTAGGCTGCAGGTTACATGGAGGGTTGGGGGGGAGGTATGCTGCACGATTTCCAACGGGAGATCGTAGGCTGCAGGTTACATGGAGGGGGCGGGGGGGGTATGCAACTTTCCAACGGGAGATCGTAGGCTGCAGGTTACATGGAGGGGGGGTATGCTGCACGATTTCCAACGGGAGATCGTAGTCTGCAGGTTACATGGAGGGGGGTATGCTGCACGATTTCCAACGGGAGATCGTAGGCTGCAGGTTACATGGAGGGGGTATGCTACACGATTTCCAACGGGAGATCGTAGGCTGCAGGTTACATGGAGTGGGGGGGGGTATGCTACACGATTTCCAACGGGAGATCGTAGTCTGCAGGTTACATGGAGGGGAGTGGGGACTGCACGATTTCCAACGGGAGATCGTAGTCTGCAGGTTACATGGAGGGGGTATGCTACACGATTTCCAACGGGAGATCGTAGGCTGCCTGTTCTCCGGGGAGCCGAGGGGCTTTGCCCGCAGCGATAACGTCTGTCGGTCTTCACCTTAGACTTCGGAGCTCTTCGCGTGTTAATTATTCAAGCGTAGAACTGGATCGACTGAAGTACCCAGTGGAATGGAAAGGCAACAGACTATAGCCGGGGACGTGCGGGGCTGTGGAGAGGGGGGGGGGGAGGATGGGTGGAGGGACCTGGTACATAGAAACGGACCAACAAACACCAGTGATTGCGAACCGCATGCTGAAGTGGGGCGACGCAGAAGGAAGGAACGCCGCGAAAGGTGCCAGTCGGTCAAAGAGGTCTTGTTTACCAA
>JABMCL010001863.1:615000-620000 GCA_018857735.1 Alviniconcha marisindica | reverse complement strand
GGTGATACGGAGAGAACTAGACCCTCGGTAGCAACATTTACAGGGGATGGCGGTGATACGGAGAGAGCTAGACCCTCGCTAGCACCATCTACAGAGGCGGTGATACGGAGAGAGCTAGACCCTCGCCAGCACCATCTGCAGAGGCGGTGATACGGAGAGAGCTAGACCCTCGCTAGAAACATTTACAGGGGAAGGCGGTGATACGGAGAGAGCTAGACCCTCGCTAGCAACATTTACAGGGGAAGGCGGTGATACGGAGAGAGCTAGACCCTCGCTAGCAACATTTACAGGGGCAGGCGGTGATACGGAGAGAGGTAGACTGAATTGTGTAGCACCATCCACAGGGGATGGGGGTGAAAAGAGAGAGCTACTTTTGGTGCCAGCATCAACAGGGGCCGGATGTAGGAAGAGGTAGAATCTGGTAACAACTACAGGAGCCGGGTGGGGTGGGTGGAGAGTTAACATCTACACGGGACGGGTATGAAGAGTTATAATTCTGATAACATGTACAGGGGGCAGGTGTGGGGAGAGTTAGAATAATGTTGATAACATCTGCCGGGGGCGGTTGTGGGGAGAGTTA
Organism: Alviniconcha marisindica; assembly: GCA_018857735.1. Taxonomy (NCBI): domain Eukaryota; kingdom Metazoa; phylum Mollusca; class Gastropoda; family Provannidae; genus Alviniconcha; species Alviniconcha marisindica. The sequence goes on along the minus strand of JABMCL010001863.1, from coordinate 619,420 downwards.
GAACTTTGATAACATCGGCAGGGGACGGTTGTGGGGAGAGTTAGAACTTTGATAACATCGGCAGGGGACGGTTGTGGGGAGAGTTAGAACTTTAATAACATCGGCAGGGGACGGTTGTGGGGAGAGTTAGAACTTTGATAATATCGGCAGGGAACGGTTGTCGGGAGAGTTAGAACTTTGATAACATCGGCAGGGGACGGGTGTGGGGAGAGTTAGAACGTTGATAACATCTACACGGGACGGGTGTGGGGAGAGTTAGAACTTTGATAACATCGGCAGGGGACGGGTGTGGGGAGAGTTAGAACTTTGATAACATCTACAGGGGTCGGTTTGCAGAGAGAGTCTATTGCTGGCAGCATTTAAACGGAAGTGGGTGTTTACAGCCTTGATGGCAGCATCTAAGTGGAAGGATGTGTAGAGCGTCTTGGTGACTACATCTAAAGGGAAGCTGATGTGTAAAGAGAATGTTGAAACAAACCACTTAACCACGGAGAGACAGACAGAGAGAAATCGGCTCCGAGATGTGTTCAAAGCAGACCAGCTGTTTGCTGGAGCTTCGACCCTGAAAGGAGGTGATTATGGTTATCACAGATGTTTTAATAGTCTGGTTGTATGATCGCAACCATTCAGTCACAGAACTGATTTCGTTCCGCGCGCCTGTGGCTGAGCTGCACGTGAAGCAAGCTACACTAACTTGCAATCAGCCGAGACATCGCAGCGTCAGTGATGGGCAATGAATCTCCCTCACTGTCCTGTTCCGGCGCCGCGCTGACGCAGCACCCAGGGTCGTGCTGAAACGCTGCGACTCTCAGTGGCCGCACTTGGCTTACATTTTACTGCACGTGACTCCCGCTTCTTTCATCTGTCTGTCTGTCTGCCAGTCTGTCTGTCTGTCTGTTCGTGTGTGCGTACGCGTGGAAGACCATCAGCCGCAAGAGGGCAGCCAGGAAGTAGTCCGCACTGAGATTTGGGGAGGGGATCGAATGTTTTTTGTTTGTTTTGTTGTTGTTGTTGTTGTTGTTTTGTTGTTGTTTCGTTGTTGTTTTGTGTTGTTGTTGCTGTTGTTGTGTGTGTGTGTGTGTGTGTGTGTGTGTGTGTGTGTGTGTGTGTGTGTGTGTGTGTGTGTGTGTGTGAGAGAGAGAGAGAGAGAGTGTGTGTGTACAGAGAGGGGGGGGGGGGATTTTTTACAATGTACAAGGGACTCGCATTCTCTGTCCTCTCCCTCTTATGTTAGCAATCTGATCAACCAGTGGCCCATCATACCACATGCCATATGTATGAATCCAAACGGTCGAACTGAGTTTGTGTGCAACTGTGTAGAGATACAGACATGGCGGTCATTTGGTGCACTGTCTGCTTCAGATATTCTCGGAGTGTTCGCTGCCAGCGGGTTCAGCGTGCTGTATTGTGAATTTTAAATCACTGTAGTTCTTTATTAAATAAATCAAAAATGAAATTGTCTGAATCAGTGAATGTTGCAATCGAGGCATTGCATGTTGTTGGGGTTCCCTTTTCCCGGAAACCCATTAGCATTTTAGTCGTGACTTCCGGCTATTACTCGCCTTGCATCAAATGCGCCAGTGGCACAGGCTGTTGCTATCTCACCACACGCTTCGTCTTCTTTCTCTGTTTCTTGTTCTTCTGTCCCGCCCTGCCTCCCCCCCCCCCCCCCCCCCATCCACCACCACCACCCCTCCCCCCACCTTCTCCTGTACTCCCCTCCTTTCTTTCTTCCTTCCTCTTAGTTTTTCTTCTTCTCTTCTTGGCCCTACTTTCTTTTTGTCTTCTTCTTTGATCAGTCGCTGACGGCTTGTTGAACATGGATATTAAGTCGTCCGCTGTGCGAATCGATCAGTACCGACCGTTTGGTCGTCTGGCGCGTAATGCGACCACACCGCCACCCGCCCTTGATGCTCTCTGTCTCTCTGTCTGTCTCTGTCTGTCTGTCTGTCTGTCTGTCTGTCTGTCTGTCTGTCTGTCTCTCTCTCTCTCTCTCTCTCTCTCTCTCTCTCTCTCTCTCTCTCTCTCTCTCTCTCTCTCTCTCTCTCTCTCTCTCTCTCTCTCTCTCTCTCTCTCTCTCTCTCTCTCTCTCTCTCGTCATATGGTCACTGACACATTCAGAAGGCGCCTTGGCCAGCATAAAGTAGAGGTTTTAAGAACAGTTGGTTCCTTCTGGTGATGCTTAGTGTCCTCGGATGTCGGTTGCCATATTAGGGACAAGCTGAGACCAATGCATAAGCATGGTTCAGTATAGCTTTACCTCCACGGAAGCCATAAGGCTCGTTAGGACGGACAGCCCAGGACGGCCACCTCGACTCGCACACAGCTCCTGAACTATGTGAGAACAGTTCGTTCGCTTTTGGCTTTTTTATCGTCCTATCGACCGCACAGGATCACCTCAGGACGAGTTTAAGAACAGTGCATAAGACGAGATTCAGCCAGCTTCCCTTTGGTCACGACCGGCTGATTATATAACGCCCTCCCTGCGCAATGTCCAGCCAGCGTTTTATTTGTTGTTGCTAAGTAAACATGGTGCTTAACGTCCACAGAGGCCGTGAGGCTTATTAGGGATGGGCTTGTTGGTGGTGGTGATGGTCGCTTTTATGCAGTGCTGTTGTCCGCTGTCGAGCAGATTCACTGCGGTCTTGTCGCATGTGATTAGTAAGTAAGTAAACATGGTGCTTAACGTCCACAGAAACCGCACGGCTTATTAGGGACGGGAAGCAGGGGGGGGGTATGGAGGTGGGGGGGGGGGGGGAGAGATTATATACCTATCGCTACACTGTCACCACCAGAATGACTCCTGCATTAAGGTGGGCAGCAATGAGAGCCATTTTAATGTTTCATAATTGTGAGGGACAAAGTCACAAGACAGTGTCCACAGACCACAACTTTTGAAGAGAAAGGAGAGCCGAAGCGGATTCGACCCGAGGTCCCTCCGCTTACCAGCCTAACGCCTTACCGCTAAGCCAAACCGGCTCACGGCATGCGATTCTGAGTGATTAGCTTTTTATAGCGCGTTTTATGAATATCCACCGAAGTAGTGTACTTACTCTTTCTCATTTTGTGACTTCTTTTTGCCTGATACAGAAGCTGTTTGATCGTGTCATTTAGAGCAGTGTTTGATCGTCATTTGCGGTTGACGGGACGTTAAAATCCAACAACTAACGAGCTCCCTAGGAACAACTGCTGGTGAGGTTGACAAAATAGAACAGCTCTAGAGAAATGTACACACCTACATGACGAAACATAAAGAACAATTAAAAACACAAGCGCTTTCGACCCATGGTCTTCGTCTGGTGTAAGAAGAGAGATAGAAAATAATTAAAGAAGAAGGAAGTAAAGAAGAAGATAGACAAGGAGTTGAAGTAAAACAATGTGAAGGATTTATGTTAACGAGCTCCCCGCAGAAGAAGATCGCATCAACGGAGACAGCGTGCCGACGTCACAGTCGTGATGAATTTGGCCGTTTGCCAGCTGACCGGCTCCTTCTCGCTGGCCTCTCGCTAGCGGCCTGAACTTCCCGCACTCAGTTGTCTTTCGTTCAACTGATGATGATGATTGCTTTTGTATAACTGTCGTCTTTTGCTGAGCCGTTTGTGAGCTGGCGCTGCCGTTTCTGTCGTCTTTCGCTGAGTTCTTTGTGAGCTGTTTCTGTCGTCTTTTACTGAGCTATTTGTGGGCTGTCTCTGTCGTCTTTTACTGAGCTATTTGTGGGCTGTCTCTGTCGTCTTTTACTGAGCTCTTTGTGAGCTGTTTCTGTCGTCTTTACTGAGCTCTTTGTGAGCCGTTTCTGTCGTCTTTCGTTTTTTGAGCTCTTTGTGAGGCTGTTTTTTGTCGTCTTTTACTGAGCTCTTTGTGAGCTGTTTCTGTCGTCTTTTACTGAGCTCTTTGTGAGCTGTTTCTGTCGTCTTTCGCTGAGCTCTTTGTGAGCTGTTCTGTCGTCTTTCGTTTTGAGCTGTTTGTGAGTTTTGTTTTTCTGTCGTCTTTCGCTGAGCTCTTTGTGAGCTGTTTCTGTCGTCTTTCGCTGAGCTCTTTGTGAGCTGTTTCTGTCGTCTTTCGCTGAGCTCTTTGTGAGCTGTTTCTGTCGTCTTTCGTTTTGAGCTCTTTGTGAGCTGTTTCTGTCGTCTTTCGCTGAGCTCTTTGTGAGCTGTTTCTGTCGTCTTTCGCTGAGCTCTTTGTGAGCTGTCTCTGTCGTCTTTCGCTGAGCTCTTTGTGAGCTCAGATAATACTCTCCCTTTGTCTGGCGTCTTACAGTGCAGTCACGTTGAGACTGAGCAGCGAGATAAATACTCTCCCTTGCCTCGTCTTGTCCCTTTGTTTCTGTGGCCTTGTCCCCATCTCTCCTTTTCCGCTTTTTGGTGCCGTGGACAGGAAACAAGTTCGCCTTCTGTCGGACTTTGCATCAGAGGGAGGAGCA
>JABMCL010001863.1:572500-607500 GCA_018857735.1 Alviniconcha marisindica | reverse complement strand
GGCAGGCAAACAGACAAGCAGGCAGGCAGGCAGACAGACAGGCAGGCAGGCAGGCAGGCAGACAGATAGGCAGACAGGCAGGCAGGCAGGCAGGCAGGCAGATAGGCGGGCAGGCAGGCAGGCACATGCAGGTAGGCAGGCAGGCAGGCAGGCAGGCTCAGATCAGAACACCAGCCGTGTGTTGGTGAAGGGCCGACGAGCGACAGCGGCTGTTGGTCGCTGCAGTGGGTCGTGGCGGGGTTGCCTGCCGGCTAGAGAGCACGGCGACGAGGAGGACGACTTCACGGCCCGTTAGACAGCAATAACAGGAGGACGAGGACGCGGCGGGGACGACGCGGGGACTCTCATTAAATCACGCACGGCCGGGGGGAGGAGGGGGGGTAAGGAAGGGGGGGGGGGGGGGGGGGGGTCTCGCTGCTGCTCTCCCGTGCTCTTTCTTGGGACAGTGAGCCAGGACAGCCATGGTATCGACTACTTACAGAAAGGGCGGTGGGGCGTCCGTCATATTGATTTTTTACTGGGTTGGGGGTGTGGGGCGTCATTGATGTTGACTGCTTGCGGGGGCGGAATTAGTGATGTTAATTGCTTACAGAGCAAGGAGGGGTGGGGGGGGGGGGACATCGGTGATATTGATTTATAAATTTTTTACAGAGGGGGTTATATTGACTGCTTACAGGGGTGGGATCAGTGATATTGACTGCTTACAGGGGTGGGATCAGTGATATTGACTGCTCAAAGGGGCGGGATCAGTGATATTGACTGCTTACAGGGGCGGGATCAGTGATATTGACTGCTCAAAGGGGCGGGATCAGTGATATTGACTGCTTACAAAGGATGGTGGAGGGGAGATATCGGTGATATTGACCGTTTGCAGAGAGGGGGGACATCGGTGATATTTATTGCTTACAGAGTCGGGGAGGGGATTAGCTGCTTACGGTGGGGAAGGGGGCCTTTCGGAAATGTTGATTGCTTACAGAGAAACAGACAGATGCGACGGAGTATCGGTGGTGTTGATTTCTAGGGGAGAGAGAAGCGTAATGGAGAGAAAGAGAGATTGCCGCTAATATTGATTATGGAATGAAGTAAGAACGAAATTGTTTTTAACACCCAACCATCGTTATAGGTCATGTCAAGATGATCGTGTGTGTGTGTGTGTGTGTGTGTGTGAGTGTGTATGTGTGTGTGTGTGTGTGTGTGTGTGTGTGTGTGTGTGTGTGTGTGTGTGTGTGTGTGTGTGTGTGGTGTGTGGTGGTGTGTGTGTGGTTGGTGTGTGTGGTGTGTGTGTGTGTGTGTGTGTGGTGTGTGTGTGTGTGTGTGTGTGTGTGTGTGTGTGTGGTGTGTGTGTGTGGTGTGTGTGTGTGTGTGTGTGTGTGTGTGTGTGTGTGTGTTTGGGGGGATATCGGTAAATATGACTGCTGAAAAAGAGAGGAGGGATAAGGGCAATCCAGAGAGAGAGGACATCAGTCATAGTAAATGCAGAGAGGGAGAATGTCGGTATTGCTGACTGTACACAGAGAGGGGACAGAAGATCACTTATATTGATTACTGAGGGGAGTGGGACAGGGGAGATTATTAGGGGGAGTGGGACAGGGGAGATTATTGAGGGGAGTGGGACAGGAGAGATTACTGAGGGGAGTGGGACGGGGGAGATTGCTGAGGGGAGTGGGACGGGGGAGATTGCTGAGGTGAGTGAGACAGGGGAGATTGCTGAGGGGAATGAGACAGGGGAGATTGCTGAGGGGAGTGGGACAGGGGAGATTGCTGAGGGGAGTGGGACAGGGGAGATTGCTGAGGGGAGTGAGACAGGGGAGATTGCTGAGGAGAGTGAGGCAGGGGAGATTGCTGAGGGGAGTGAGACAGGGGTGGAGACAACCCCATAATGGGGCATGCGTTGTGGAAGGTGGTGAGAGGTTAGTTGGGTTTGGGGGAGGGGGAGGGGGGGGGGAGTAGTTCATAAGCTTTAAAATAATTGCGAGTTGGAAGCGATATTCCTGCATTAGGACCGACGTAAATTGTTTGAAAGGTTGAGGATTTGGCGGACGCCGTGCTCGCTCAGCCAATCAATGCCCTGCAGAAGAAGACCTCCGACATTCTGATTGGTGCGGCATTATTAAAGGGGAGTCTAGCCGAAGCGGCATGGCGGGCCCAATATCGATAGGACTGAAATCTGAAATCTCTCTGAAATGCACACACCGCAGCTTTTCACTCGATTTTTCGTCCCCTTGGGGTGTGCTAAAAAAATAGAATAAAAAATAAAAAATAAAAATTAAACGTGTGAACGTCACGAAAACATGACCGTGGGCGCTGCAGTGAATATGTGCCCAGTAGTCTCTATCAGTGACGTCATAAACAAGACCGGCATGCCTGGCAAAAGTGTCAAAAACGTCACGAGCCGACCTTTTCCTTGTGTGACTACCGCCATAACAAGCAAAAGAGGCGTGCGGATGGAAATGTTTGCATATTTTGTACGTTTTCAGGTCAGCTTTGTTTTCGGTTCGGTTCCCATTACCACCACCACCACCCTTCCTCCCGAAGGGAGGCCGGGAATATCTGATGCTCCCCCCCCCCACCCCCCACCCCTTTCCTGTCTGGAATTCGAGGGCTGACATTTGATTCCCCTCCTGTGCCGTTATGCATTTGTATAATATTTTTTAGATCTTTTATTATTTCTGTCCATTTATTTCTTCATATTTTTCTTTAATCTGGTATTGATATTCAGACGGAGTGGTCGACAGTACCAGCTAGCATCTCCTTTCGCCCTGATATAACCGTACTGGTTGACTGGGCGTTAAAAAAAAAAAAAAGCTAAAGCTACTGCTACTACCAGCATCTCCTAGCCTTATACTTTCTCTTGTCTTTTTTTTTGTTTTTGTTTTTTTTTGCATCATGGGCAATATTAAATCAAATAATAAAATAAATCTTGATTATTCATCAATATACAAAGCATAAAAATGAAAATTTTCCTTTGATACATGGGCTCAAGAAGGTACATTTAAAATAACAATAAATATATAAACACGTTTTTAAAAAAAATTAAAAAGGGACTAACTCTACAATAAAATTGTGTTTGACGTTTCTGTAGGTATTCTATCTATAGATTGTTTTGAATTTGTGTATTGATCGATTTCGTAGAGAACGGGTTTACACGGGAGAAGAGATTTGAAACGCGCACTCGCTTGTGGCAAACTTTGATCGTCCCGGAGGGGACGCTGTACGGCTGACAGGACGTAAAAATCCAATTACCAACTTAACAACCCGGCGACACGGAGGCCATGGGAGGGAAATAACGACTGCCAGTCTGGACACGGCGGAAACTGGTAGTCACGTGCCCATCCTGTGGAGTGTGGAAACCTCAAGAGTCTCTTAATGGACGTTGTGTGCTTTGTTGCGTGGGCGGAACACTTGGGGCCGTTTCCGCGCTCGTTTCATGATTTGTGGAAGCGGATGGTTCAATCCCGTTTTGTAATTAGGCACCGAGGGCGTTCGTCCGCGTTCCCGTCCATTAATCGCCGCGCGCCGTGTGAATAGGCGTCTGTGGCTGCATGCCTGGACCAGCAGTTCCGCAAATGAAAGAACAATTATTGGTTGTTCGGGTGTTTAACGCCCGGTCGGCCGTGAAGGTCGTGTCACGGTGAAGCTCTGTAAGTTACCAGGTGAGTCACACAGGTAACGCGTCTGATTCACTGCCCGTGACGCATCTACGTCACCATTAATTTTAATGTGTGACGATGGAGGATTGGGGTCAATAAGATAGAGATACGTCAGGATGCACCTCTGGTGGAGTTGAGGTACCTTGTATTTACACGCATGCCAGGTGAGAGTTACCGTAGGCGACTCGGGTCTTTGTTGTTGTATTTGTGTTACGTATTTCGAGCGCTAATTAACTCCCTTGTGTGTTGATTTGATAGCTCTGAATTTTCAGCAAAGGGGACAGTCGTTCGATTTGGGGCATCCGCGCTATCCTACTTCGAGGAATAAGGTAGTCTGAAGGGGTCTTGGTATTACTTTGAGGGAAAACGTTCAGGAACACAGTAGCGTAACTTCATTTCTATTCCAGCTGATTTCACTTCTTTGGTACGCTGCCATGTGCTTTCGGCTCGGCATAAATGAAATTAGCATGTTTACTGACAGGAAAACATTGTTATCAGCGTCAGTCTGGCCCAGTTAAATCGATCTGAAGTCTTAAAAGTACACCCGTCCTCAGCAATTTTTCTCCCCCGCAGACCGTGTACTTTCAGAACCGCCCAAAACTCAGGGATGGGTTTTGTCCGATTTATTGACCAAAGGCGTATTTTGTGAGGGATGTGCTTGTGTAATATGAGATCGTATCAAAATGTGTGGTGATCCTGATATATAGCTAGGCTAATACTGTACTCTCAGACTGTTCTAATGTTATGCATACCGGTTACATGTATTGCTTGTATTGAACACGGTCCTTGACATACACGTCTATGGCATACACGCCCTTGACATACATGTCCGTGTCATACATGTCCTTGACATACATATCTATGGCGTACACGCCTTTGACATGCACGTCCGTGTCAGACATGTCCTTGACATACACGTTTAAGGCATAGACGTCCCTGACATTCACGTCTTTGTCATACACGTCTTTGACATTCACGGCTTTGTCATACCCGTCCTTGACATTCATGGCTTTGTCGTACATGTCCTTGGCATGTGCGGCTTTGACATACACGCCATGTGCTTTTGGGGACATGGTTTTGTGTAGTTGTCACTGTTTTACATTGACCATTTTAAATCATTCTCCAGGGGTAAAGCCTTTTCTGTCGCTTTGGTTCATGACTTAATCAGAACAGTTCTTTGCCGCGATTGGTCCTTGGTCCTCGGGGAATTAATTGGTTGACAGCCACTGTTGTTATTATCATCATCATCATCATCATCATCATCATCATTAGAGTTGAACATCTGAGTGCAAGTGTGCGTTGAGGTTTTCACGTATTCGTGGCATGAAGTCAAGATGGTCATTCTGTTTTGGCAAGTGTATTTAAAATACCGTGGAACATAATTATGGATGTGACAGTGCGGGATGGCTGTGTTAATGTTGACTACGGCACAACCTGAAGTAATTAAGACTGCTTTCAGGTGACAAGTGCAGATTGCTTTGCTGTGACAAGTGCAGAATATAAAGTATAGATGACTTTTTTTAGTAGCACAAAATATGTCAAGATGATAGTTCCTTCTGACAAGCACATGACGTAAAGTAAAGATGACTTTGTTATGACAAGTCCTTAATGCGAAGAGAAGATAGCTTAGTTATGATAAGCATCTGACACGAATTAATTAGACGACTTTTTCGTGGCAGTTACCTAACACTAGGTAAAGATGGCAGTGTTATGGTAAGTACATAACCTGACTTTTTTGTGACAAGTACATAATGCGAAATGAATGTGACTTTGCCATGGTAATCGCCCTGATATAACCGCACTGGTTGACTGGGCGTAAAACACCAAATTACTATTACTATTGCCATGGCAAGTCCTCAATGCGAGGGATAGAAAGAGGTAATTACGATGACTTTGTTGTGGCAGGTACAAAACATGACATAAAGACGATTTTGCTATTACAAGTACATAATGTGAAGTAGTAATTAGAATGACTGCTGTGACAAATGCATAACATGGCGTGAAAAAGACTTTGCTGTAATAAGTACGGTAAGATGATAATGTGTGTTGATAACTTTGTTGTAATGAATGCTTATGGCGGAGTGATAAAAATGAGTGTTGTATGCTATGACAGGTCTCCGCATTATGCGTGTCCAGAGGTCATAAGGGTAAGGAGGACTGCGCCTTCTCATTTCTGTTGCATGTTGTCGCAGTGTGTGTCGCCTTCTCTTTCCTGGATGCATTTCCCTTCCTTGAATTTCTTTGTGGATTTTTGTTTCACGACTTCGTTGTTTTGTTTAGTTGTGTGTGTGTGTGTTTCAAACTAATTTGAATGGTAGGAATTAAGTGTTCTGTTGCTAACCGTTGCTGTGTGTTGACTAGTGTTCTGTTTGAGTTATCTGTTAGAGAAAGCACGTGTTGGATAGGTCCATGCTCATGTTGGTCGAGAATGATGTGTTTTTAAGAAGTTTTATTTACTCTTATTACGTGTTACTTATTTGTTGTTGTTTTGTGTGGTTTTTGTTTTTGTGCGTATTTTATTTAAAAAATCTTTGTTGTTGTTTGTTTGCTTACTTGTTTGTGTGTCTTATTGTCGCCATCGCCCTGGTATAACCGTACTGGTTGACTGGCCGTAAAACAACAAATTGCTTACTTACTTACTGTCGCCATGCAAGGCTTTTTCCTATGGGAAACAGTGGTCACTTTCCTCAGGATGAATTGGTTTCTGGCGTTGACGGAAGTGATGCGTAAGCAGTTCAGTGGGCTGACCGTGGCACCGGAAAGCCAGGCACAGTACGCGGGATGCTTCGGAAGTAACCGGATACGGGAAACCTTTCGATGTTACCTCATCCAAAATGACTGTGAATAAATATACTGTAACGGGAAACCTTTCGATGTTACCTCATCCAAAATGACTGTGAATAAATATACTGTAACGGGGAACCTTTCGATGTTACCTCATCCAAAATGACTGTGAATAAATATACTGTAACGGGGAACCTTTCGATGTTACCTCATCCAAAATGACTGTGAATAAATATACTGTAACGGGAACCTTTCGATGTTACCTCATCCAAAATGACTGTGAATAAATATACTGTAACGGGGAACCTTTCGATGTTACTTCATCCAAAATGACTGTGAATAAATATACTGTAACGGGAAACCTTTCGATGTTACCTCATCTAAAATGACTGTGAATAAATATACTGCAACTGTTAGTGCAAGGTAGCATCGTCAAAGGCGCAAACTTTCATTTTTGTATTACAGTTTATTCTTAAATAAACAGCTTTCAAAGCCCTGCAACCAACCTGTATTTGCGTTTGGAAGATGGAGCTCTCTATAGACACGTAATTTTAGAAGCATGATGTTCTAGAACTGTAATTACGAAGGGCGTACATCAAAAGACGTCCTTTGAGGATTTCAAGCAACTTCTTGGCAAGAATGCTCCGTCCGGAACCCAAGTCTTTTGCTCTGGTTTAGTAAAACTAGACGAGGCAGGCTGTTTCCATAAAGAGAACCCATGTGGTACATCAGCGACTGCTGTTATGTTACAAACGTCGAGGCAGCGGAAAAATTAATCAGGGCTGGTGAAATTCAGGAATGTATTAGCATCAAAACGGCAGCGACCACGTCCATATTGCACGATCATCTTCGTGTCAGAAACCGAGGTGCAAGTAACCCGCCACCCCCACCCCCCACTCTCTGACAGACCAACATCGACGGGGCAGGTTTGAGTGGCGGGAGTTTATATTGCAAAAGTTCAACGGAGGCCGTTCAAAATTGACCTGGCAAGTTCTGACGGGCGACGAAACTTGAGTCTGTCGATATGATCCGGAAACCAAGACACGGTCAGTCACAACTCCACAGATACCAAGACACGGTCAGTCACAACTCCACAGATACCAAGACACGGTCAGTCACAACTCCACAGATACCAAGACACGGTCAGTCACAACTCCACAGATACCAAGACACGGTCAGTCACAACTCCACAGATACCAGACACGGTCAGTCACAACTCCACAGATACCAAGACACGGTCAGTCACAACTCCACAGATACCAAGACACGGTCAGTCACAACTCCACAGATACCAAGACACGGTCAGTCACAACTCCACAGATACCAAGACACGGTCAGTCACAACTCCACAGATACCAGGACACGGTCAGTCACAACTCCACAGATACCAGACACGGTCAGTCACAACTCCACAGATACCAAGACACGGTCAGTCACAACTCCACAGATACCAAGACACGGTCAGTCACAACTCCACAGATCACGCAGCGCACAGAAGAAAAATGGCTGCCTCTTTCTTCTGAAAATCGGGCCATGTCGCCACCCTTCCTCTTGAGGACAGACAGACAGTCACTGCGGACTGGCACGTGCACCACTGTCACCCGAAGACCTGGAATTTTGAGTCCAACGCCGCCCAAAGACATGACTCCATGGCCGTTTTCTTCATCGTGAAAACGCCAGTGCGCACACAGCAGCAACAACGGTCGACTTTCTCAAAGAGAGCGAGGTGCAGCTGTTGCCGCGCCCACCATGTTCGCCAGACCTCGCTCCCTGTTCCCAGAAGCGAAGAAACGGCACAAGGGCAGGGTACCGTGTTGGAGAGCGCCGTCATGAAGACGCACGATGAGCGTTCACGAGGGCTGTTGAAGGCTTACCCAGACCAGCCCGGACTGAGGAGTAAAACAAGTGGTTTGGCGGCATGGCATTGTGGATAGCTTCTGAAGGATTTTTTTGGTTCTTCTTCTTCTTTTGTTGTTGTTGCTGTTGCTGTTGTTATTGTTTGTTTGTTTGTTTGTTTGTTTGCTGGGGGGGGGTTGTTGTTGTTGTTTTGTTTGTTTGTTGTTGTTGTTGTTTTTGAGGGGAATACTTTGTCTAGTGAGTCCAATCAATAATGAGTACCCAGAAGCTTTTGGAGCATCCCCTGACGCGACAAGGTTCGATTCCCCAGTGCAGCTGCTAGGTGTTTTGCTCCCATGTTCTTTTTTCAGTGCAGACTCTCTGGCGGTGTTTTGTATTATATAAGCTTTTGTTGTTGTTCTTTTTGTTCTCGATGTCGTTCTGCAGTGCCCCCCCACCCCCACCCCCCCACCCCCCCACCCGTTCCTTCCTGCACCCCCGTCTAGCTATTGATGGTGAAGAACCTATTAAAGCTTGCCTTTTATAACCCCTTTTTCCTGTATGATGTGATTCATTCACTTGCACGTTGTTGTTTTGTCAGTGTGTGTGTGTTTTTTTTTTTTGTTTGTTAAAGAGAGTACTTCAATGTCCTTAGCCGCGTCAAAGACATTACAGGCGCTTTTGCCTCAGACCTTGCGATCGTAAAGGGTAAAGCGAGAACGGGTTTGGGGAGAATTGAAGCGGTTAAGATCAAACAGTGCTAACGGCTTGAAGTTCATTCATGTAGAAGAAGTGGGCACGCAGAGAACACGTGTGTGTGTGTGTGTGTGTGTGTGTGTGTGTGTGACGTTTGAGGCAGTGTGTGGGTGAAAGAGGGTATGTGTGCGGTGGGGGGGGTGGGGGGGTGAAGTGTGTGTGTGTGTGTGTGTGTGTGTGTGTGTGTGTGTGTGTGAAGAGAGAGATTGTGTTTGAGGGGACAACTTATGTGTGCGTGTGAATTCACATTTTACGTGTATCATACAAACTACCAGTTAAAGCGTTAAAATCCAACCGATGGCTGTGAGTGGATGTAACAGTAACAAAGATAGCTTTCACTCTGGCTGACCTCGTCAGTTTTGTTTCACAGACTACATGTTCACAGCCTGTACACGGGTGCGAAAATACGAGTGCATGAATGTGTACACTTTCAGATGCTGTCTGCGCATGTGTACAATCTCTTGCCCGCGCGCGCACTCTCCTCCTCACACACACACACACACACACACACACACACACACACACACACACACACACACACACACACTCACTCACTCACTCACTCACTCACTCACTCACTCACTACTCACCACACACACACACACACACACACACCACACACACACACACCACCACACACCACACCACACACCACCACACACACTACACCACACACACATCACTCACTCACTCACTCACTCATCACTCACTCACTATCACACTCATCACTCACACACCATTCACACATCACAACACCACACACACACACACCACACACACACACACACACACACACACACACACACACCAAAACAGAAAAGAAATTTTGGATGCGTTGCTGTTGCCGATGCTTGTTACTGTGATGTTGGATTATTTGTGTGTGTGAGTGTATGCATTTTTGTTTTGTTGCTTTGCTAGATTGTTTTTGATGTGTTTGCCCGTTTCCTGGACACTTTCTTTTGTTGTTGTTGTTGTCTTTTTGTCTTTTTTAACTAAATAACACTACTTGCTATTGATTGCTTGCACCTTTTGACGCATGAAAATCACCAGTCATCGGACCGTAAAGCCCAGATACCACCTTGGCAAGCCATACCAAAAAACAACAAACAAAACAACCGAAAGACCCTTTAAGTTTAGCCATGATGTTTCTCGAGGCAGCTGCGTCTGCGAGACCTTTTACGCGTCTCCTTCTGATATGTAACATTAATAGAGCATCCCACTTCCACACCACTTCGGTGTCTCTGGCCCAATATCAAATTACCGTGCTGTCAGAAAGGTATAAACCTGCAAGTTGTGGGCTCCTGGTAGAAGTTGTGTGCTCCTTGTAGTTGTAGTTCTTATCCAGATTCTGTATTGCTGTGACATACACTGACACAATCGCTTGCAGTATGTCCTTTGTGACTCTGCCGTGTGCTTCAGGGAAATGGTGGTATTGTCAAAAAGTTAAGTTAACCTTGTTTTCTCAGAGGAGTGTTAACTTGAAATCTTTCAGAATTTGTGTGACGGTTACCTCCTTCGAACTTTCCTTTTTCATCCCAGTTTTGATGACGCTGATCAAGCGTTTAGTTGACAGTTAAAACAGATTCAGTTTTTTTTCTCTGAACAAGTTCTTTTCCAGTTCTTGAACTAATGCTTTCAGTAACTTTAACATTTATTTGAGGGAGACGATTATTGGCATGCCTCCGACCTGGCTAAAACTTCCAAGGTTACTGTTTTCTTCAGTACTTTAGGTGATATCTGTCAAATTCTTCCGGATGTTAATTTCCATCTTTACATGTTTATATGGGCTTCTGATCCGTGGTCCATTTTTATCCTGACAGTGGAGTTTGACACACAATGAAAAGTTTTATTTTTCTCCCTCTCCCATTCTTCAGTTGACTAAGTATTTTCATTTCATGTTGCAGGATATTGATTGTGGTGCATGATACATTGACATGATGTGTTGTTAGAGTTCGGCTCCTTATTAAAATGGGAGTTGGGGCTTGGGTGGGCTTAAAATGTGGCGTGTTAGATCCAGACACAAAGAGGTTCAAACGAACGCTTATTTATTTTGACACGGACACACAGTAAAACAAATAAATAATATAATATTTTTAATTTAAATAAGTGTGTTAAAATAAGTAAGCGTTCGTTTGAACCTTTTTGTGTTTGGATCTTGTTTTAGAACGCTAGCAGTCATTCTGTTTCAGATTTTTGTGACGTGTTAGAGTTTGTTTGGTTGTTGTTTTATACTATTCTAGGGGGATAGTAATGTAAACTGACATCATGGTGGAGGCAGTGCACCTGAAGATGCCTTTATCCATCAGTGCCAGGAACAGCAGAATGCCCAACAACAATTAAAGGCGATTGAAGTAAATTCTTGGCATCTTCTCAGACAGTGGCCATTAATCACTAGCCATTACTTGTGTCCCGATTTATCATTATTATTATGAAATTGCACAGATATTCAGCTCTTCCCAAGTAGGTGTCACAGACAGAGACTTTGGGCCAGTTGAAAGTCGGTCGCGGGTGTCTTGGTAAAAATACAAAAGTGAAACAATAAAAGCTCTTCACAAGTAGGTGTCACAGACAGAGACTTTGGGCCAGTTGAAAGTCGGTCGCGGGTGTCTTGGTAAAAATACGAAAGTGAAACAATAAAAGCTCTTCACAAGCTCCATGGATGTGCAGTAAAGATTACCTTACAAGAATAAAAGTCCCTGTGAATAGAACTTGGCAGTGATCTCCAGTAACGGTTTGGGGGACTCTGTCTGGCCTTTTAGTGGAGACAAACGATCAGAGATGTTCGTAGACTGTGCTTGCTTGCGGGAATTTGCTCCTTTGAGAGGAGTTTAGCAGCCGTTGCCTTTGAGAATATTTACACTCCTCCCTCACCCACCCACTAACCCACTCCACCCCAGAAAAAAACCTCAAGAGTTGCCGACTCCCAGCAAGTCGGTTAGATTCTGTAGTCTGCGGGTCACAAAGTAGTAGAATAGTAGAGAGTTTGTTATTTAAATTCCTAGGGATTTTTGGTTTTTTTTTTGTTTTTCGTTTTTTGTTTGCTTTTTAAAGCGATGGGGTTGGAGGGGGGCAGGGGGGGCAGGGTGTTAGGAGTAAAAATATTTTTTTGGGGGGTGGGGGGGTTGTTTTGTTTGTTTGTTTGTTTGTTGTTTGTTTGCTTGCTTGTTTGTTTTTTGTTGTTGTTGTTGTTGTGTGTGTGTGTGTGTGTGTTTTGGGGGGAGAGCGATGGGTGGTGCTAGGAGTTTGATTTGTTATTACTTTTTTTATTTTGATGGCGGGGTGGTGGTGGTTGTTGTGGTGGTTGTAATGCGGTGTGTTGTTGCTTTCAGGGGGAGAAGTATGACGGGCGGAAGGCTGACGTGTGGAGCTGTGGCGTCATACTCTACGCTCTGCTGGTGGTAAGGGTCACGGGCCAACCGCCGTAGAGTTAAGGCCCCTGAGCACGGGGGCCTGCAGGCCGTCCGATGCAGAACGGCATTCTTCATTCCTGCTTCAGTTCACTCTCATTGCCTGTTTATCTTACCCCCCTGTATATAGTGCTTCATGGTTTGTCTGTGAAGTCTGCCCGTATCAGCGTGTAATGCAAGATGCACTTTGTGGATCTTGACCTGTGCCCACGTCCCCCACCCCGCCCCTCTCTAACGAAGCTGGGCCGTGAGGGGGTCCGGTCGGGCCGGGGGTGGGGGGGGGGGTGGGGGGGATTAGATTTGAAACACCTTCATTGGGTTTGTTGTTGATCGTGTGTGTGGGTTTTTTTTTTTATGTGTATGACTGTATGCATGTTTGTGCATGCGTGCGCGCGTGTTATCGGGGGAGTTGTGAACGGTTTGTAGCAGATTACAGATGTTCATAATGTGTGTGTGTGTGTGTGTGTGTGTGTGTGTGTGTGTGTGTGTGTGTGTGTGTGTGTGTGTGTTGAGGGTGTCGGTTTGTGCAGATACAGATGTTCATATGTGTGTGTGTGTGTGTGTGTGTGTGTGTGTGTGTGTGTGTGTGCGTGTGTGTGTGTGTTGGAGGGAGTTGTGAACGCTTTGTAGCAGATTTGCAGGTGTTCGTAACAAATTGTTGACTTGTTGTTTGCCTCCTTCAGCCGTTGTAATAACCGATTTGAAGTGCATCTGTAATTATTCCTTAGAATGGGAACCGAATGGCTGCTGTAAAAAATATCCAATACCTTTTTTCTTCGATGTTTGAACTCTTCACTTGTACCGGTAGTGTGCTCCTGCAGAGGTTGCACAGAACGAATGATGGCCTTAACATCTCTGCACACAAAAGCAAAGAAGTGTGCATGGAAAACATACCGCCCCTTGGCAAGCTCCAGTGCTCCATCTTTTCTCTCTAGGCTGCTTACAGTAACGTTGCAACATCATTTCTCATCCTGCCCTGTCCTAGCCTTCCTGATTTCTGTTGTTGTTGTTGTTGAAGATGATGATGATGATTTTGCGAGTTTGGCATCCAGCTTCATAAATGTTAAGATTGTTCGTCTTTGTGAGATTGTTTGCTGAGACAAAGTTAATGCCTGGACATTGTAGCACTTGCTGTATCTCTGCAAAGCATGCAGTTGTAGAGAGTGTACAGCCATTGCTTTTCTGCAGGGAGACCGCGTTTCCCAGTTCCATGGTTCGATCCTTTTCCTGGGACAGAAATGCAGCTTCTGTGATGCCTTTGCTGTTGCTTCTTATAACAGCCTCAGTATTTGATGGATGGACCACAATACTTCTGCATACAAAAGGCCCAGTGTACCATGCAGGGATTATTGCAGCGTGCCAGTGTCAAAGAAAAGGTTTTGCCGCTTAATCCAATAGTCCGTTCCCTAGGCGCGGCTGGTATTGATGTGGCGGTGGCCTGGGTACACTACTGAGCCTCCCGCAGATGCCTTGCTGACCAAGTGCCAGCAGAATATTGGCAGACTAGTTCAGTTGAGTTCAGTTCAAGATGGTATCTATGTGCTCAGGAAAGGCCATATATGCTCCATCCAGTCTCTCAGAAATTTCGCTAGTGTTGCCTTTGAAACGGCTCCAGTGTTCGTCTGACTGATGACGGCCCTCTCTCAACAAGTGCTTCCTGTCTCTACACCTCTGTCCTCCAGGTGATCGATGGTGTGATGTCTTTGGCGTTGTGCCTGCATGCAGGTAGTGTCTGAAGCTTCTCAACACTTCAGATCTTCTGAGACACAAGCCACTTGTGATGGCTGCTTTGCACGGCAGTTTGTATGCTCCTGTCATTTTCCATAACTCAGCATGTCCGGGACAGTACGTCCACATGCACTGGCTGAGTAAAAACAGCAGTGGCCGCTGTTCCAGCCAAACAGGGGATAGAAGGAGAAGGTGATCTCTGTAGGCAGTACAGCAAGCTGGCATGTGGGTGCTGCTCTTGCCTCTTGCCTCAGCCCAAGGTAGGCAGACCCGGAAAGTGCAGCTAAGGATGTAAAGATCCAGAAATAATTTTGGAGGGAAGAAAATGTGTTTGAGAAAATGTGAGAGCGTGCTTTTCTCAGGTTACGCCACGGGCTAGCATGATCCGAGTTGTGCCAGTCTGGCGTAATGTGGTTAGTGGTCGTCGTGTCACGAAACCACTGTGCATTAGCAGCCTTAGCGTCAGCTTCTTTTTCTTTTTTTCTCAGAGACTTCGTATGCAAGTCACAGAGACCTTTCTCAGCAAACTTTCAGTCAAGACAGTTTTGATCTTTGATGATTGCCGTTCTTGTTATCCTGCAAATCGGCTTATGTTAAAACAGATTGAAGGTTTTGAATTTTCCTGCTTCATTTTTCACCCTTATCTGTCAAAATATTTCATTTCCATTACAAACGCAAGTCTTCTGGATAACAAGACTTGCGTATGTGTATGTCACACTACATTGTGAAGTATTGTGGTACATCTTACACCATTGGCCCTGATGTAACCATCATGGCTGACACTGTGATGATGACAGCTTACTGCTGTTTTCAGGGAGTGTTACCATTTGATGATGACAGTTTACTGCTGTTTTCAGGGAGTGTTACCATTTGATGATGACGGCTTACTGCTGTTTTCAGGGAAGTTACCATTTGATGATGACGGCTTACTGCTGTTTTCAGGGAGGGTTACCATTTGATGAACGGCACTGCTGTTCATGTGATGATGACGGCTTCTGCTGTTTTCAGGGAGGGTTACCATTTGATGATGATGGGCTTACTGCTGTTTTCAGGGAGGTTACCATTTGATGATGACGGCTTACTGCTGTTTTCAGGGAGCGTTACCATTTGATGATGACGGCTTACTGCTGTTTTCAGGGAGCGTTACCATTTGATGATGACGGCTTACTGCTGTTTTCAGGGAGGTTACCATTTGATGACTGTTTATTGCTGTTTTCAGGGAGTGTTACCATTTGATGATGACGGCTTACTGCTGTTTTCAGGGAGCGTTACCATTTGATGATGACTGTTTATGCTGTTTTAGGGAGCGTTACCATTTGATGATGACGGCTTACTGCTGTTTTCAGGGAGCGTTACCATTTGATGACGACTGTTTACTGCTGTTTTCAGGGAGTGTTACCATTTGATGATGACGGCTTACTGCTGTTTTCAGGGAGCGTTACCATTTGATGATGACTTACTGCTGTTTTCAGGGAGCGTTACCATTTGATGACGACAATTTGAGGCAGCTACTAGAGAAGGTGAAGAAAGGCATCTTTCACATTCCACATTTTGTTCCACCAGACTGCCAAAACTTGCTACGTGGTATGGTAGAGGTGGACCCAGAGAAACGGTTAACAGTAAGTCTTATGGTCTTTTCTTTCATTCTTTTTTCTTTTTTCTTTTTTTCATTTATCATAATTTAAAATATGTCTGATTTGTATTGTTATTTTGGGGTTGTTTTGCCAGTTCGTGGCTTTAGAAACCCTGTGTTTGCCAACTTTTTCTTTTTCTTTCTGTTTTACCAGTTTTATTATAGGTGATCTCTCCGGAATGTTTGGGTGATCACTAATCAGATGTTCCACCTGTGATCATCCTTGGGTGTGTCAGTGGACAGGATATTAAAATCTAAGAACTAACTTCTCCTTGTGCCTTCATTTACCATGCTGAATTGCCAAGCATGTAGAAAGTGTTATATTTTGTCAGATTTCTTGCTGTTTGCTCCCCCCCCCCCCCCCCCCCTGCATTCTGTAATCTGCTCTGTATACAGCCTGGTCCCCCCCACCCCAACACACATACACACACACACACACACACACACACCACACACACACACACACACACACAACATGTTCATACATGTATACACATACATGCATGCATGCACTCATGCATAGGCATGTACACACACACACACACACACACACCACACACACACACACACACACACACACACACACACACACACACACACACTAATTAGGTAGAGAAGATGATTTCTCTGCTCAGCTGTGTAAACATTTACATATGTTTACACATTTTGACAAATGTTGACATAATTATTCTTTAAACATTTTCTGAGTTCTATACAGCTCTTTGTTTTTTTTTACCAAACTTAGGGTGAGTGATCTTCTGTGATCTTCTGGGTAACCTCAATCTTGTGTTGGATATTGGTGTTGAATATTGATGATGTTCGTTCAGAATTGCAAACCAGACCTGATTTGCTTGGAATGAAGCACTGCAGCTTTCACTTTATTCAGCAACAACCACAAAAAGAGGGCTGCTTTGGCTTTTGCCTGCCAGAACTGTAATATTTTATTTACAGCAAAGCAGTATATAGTATGAAAGATACGAGCTGTTTTTATTGTTTTTCATTTTTCTCTCCTTTTTCTTTTTCACCATTCCAGTTAGAGGAAGTCATGCGTCATCCGTGGGTGATAGCGTAAGTATGCTTCTGTGTGTGACGTGCTGACTGTTTTAACGTGCTTTGTGCCCAGTCTATTTTAGTACAAGTTGCACTTAAAGGGGCTCATTGGAGAAGGGATGATATGAAGCCAAGAAGTGTCACTTGAATTAAACCGTTCATTTTTCAGTCACCCTACCTTGTGTTGCAAAATACATGAAGGCTATAGCGGCCATGAAATTTTGTCTTTATATCACATCAACAGATGGTTTCTCCAAGATCTGAGCAGAAGCTCCATGTCTCATGTGTCACCAGTATGTCAACAACACACCATTGTCTCACCAACATAAAGACACACACGTTCCTCACCAACATAACAACAGCACACCCATGTCTTACCAGCAATACACCCATGTCTCTCCAGCAGATGAACAGTGCAATTATTCCTCACCAACAATACACCTGTCTCACCAACATACCAACAGTACACCCATGTCTCACAACATACCAACAGTACACCCATGTCTCACCAACACACCAACAAGACACCTGTCTCACCAACACACCAACAAGACACCTGTCTCACCAACAAGACGCCCATGTCTCACCAACACCCCAACAAGACACCCATGTCTCACCAGCACACCAACAAGATACCCATGTCTCACCAATGTGCCAACAAGACACCCATGTCTCACCAACATGCCAACAAGACACCCATGTCTCACCAACACACCAACAAGACACCTATGTCTCACCAACACACCCACAAGACACCCATGTCTCACCAACAAGACACCTATGTCTCATCAACAAGACACCCATGTTTCACCAACATACCAACAATACACCCATGTCTCACCAACACACCCACAAGACACCTGTGTCTCACCAACACACCCACAACACACCCATGTCTCACCAACACACCCACAAGACACCCATATTTCACCAACACACCAACAAGACACCCATGTCTCACCAGCACACCCACAAGACACCAATGTCTCACCAACACACCAACAATACACCCTGTCTCACCAACACACCAACAAGACACCCATGTGTCACCAACACACCAACAATACACCCATGTCTCACAACACACCAACAATACACCCGTGTCTCACCAACATACCAACAAGACACCCATGTCTCACCAACACACCAACAAGACACCCATGTCTCACCAACACACCAACAATACACCCATGTCTGACCAAAATACCAACAAGACACCCATGTCTCACCAACAAACCAATGAGACACCCATGTCTCACCAAGACACCCATGTCTCACCAACACACCCACAAGACACCAATGTCTCACCAACACCAACAATACACCTATGTCTCACCAAAATGCCAACAAGACACCCATGTCTCACCAACACACCAGCAAGACACCCGTGTCTCACCAACATACCAACAAGACACCCATGTCTCACCAACACACCCACAAGACACCCATCTCTCACCAACATACAATGCAGCCATGTCTTAACAACAATACACAGGAATGTGACCAGTGTATATTGGATTTACCCATTTGGAAAGCACACTTATATCATGATGCTTTTCATTAATTGCTCATCAGCATACCTCATACAGCGCACACCCACCATCCATCAGGCATGATATGAGCATGCCACACATCATCATCATGATTGACATGTTGAACATGTTGGTTGCTGATGTCATGTTAACATGTTGCTGATGTCATGTTGAACATGTTGCTGCGATGACATCAGCGGCGCATGATGGTCTGGTCTTTTACCTGTGTCTTTCTTCTGTCATAGGGGGTCAAAACACGAAGTAGAAATTGAATTACCCATGATGCAAATCGTTCAGGTACTTTCCCCTCTCTGGGGCGTGGCTGTTGCGGAGAGTTAGCTGTCCTAGTTGTGGTGTGGTTGATATCTATCTATACTTGCAGTGAGCTGACTTGCCCCACTCCTCTCTCTCTCTCGCTCTCACTCTCTCTGTCCTAGTGGCACTAGTCGTCATCCCTGCTGCCCCTTATCACAGCCACTGCAATTGCTGCTTGTGGTCCTCGTGTCACTGGCACCATGGTTCCCATTCCAAGCAGTATCTTCTGACTGGCTCCTTTTTTCTTCTCTACCACCACCCCCCCCACCCCCCACCCCACGCCCCCCTCCCCCCCCTTTTTTTCTTTCTTTTTTTCTTTTTCTTTTTGTAGTGGGGGGAGGGGGTATTTTTCTTAAATGGACTGTAGAGCCTGAGGTAATTTTAGCTCTTGGCTGGTGAGCAGACAGGGCCTAGACCTATGTGGCTTACTTTTTTCTTCAGAACTGATGGTTTATTGACACCATCAAAAGTGATGGTCTGTGGACGCTGTCAAAGTGATAGTTTATTGACACCATCAAAATTGGTGGCTTATCGTGTCAAAGGTGATAGTTCGTGGACACTGTCAAAATTGATGGCTCATAGACACTGTCAAAGTTGATAGTTTGTGGACACTGTCAAAACTGATGAGGTATACTGTTAAATTTATGGTTTATACACACCTTCAAAATTGGTGGTTTGTAGACACTGTCAGAATTGATGGTTTATTAACATTGTCCAAATGTATGGTTTTAACGACACTGTCAAGATTGATGGTTTATTGACACCGTCCATCACTCTGCCCCCCCCCCCCCCCCCCCCACCACCCCCTTCCCATGAATTATATGCTAGCAGTTACCTGGCCTGACCCACTCTTTTTTCCTACAGGCACCAGTCAGAAAATAACATAACACTGAATGGCTCATTCTTAACGCAGGACCATTTTGGTGCCAACATTGTAGCCTTAGGCATATATAGTCTTCCAAGGATTATGATCCTTGCCATACCCTCTCCAGAGGGTCCTCTACAGAAGCTCTTTGGAGACTAGTCAGCATTAAAGTAGTCTGACAGGCCAGTAGTTTCTGCTTGGAGTGTGGTCGCCACTGCCGTCCAAAGTACTTTGCTGTCCTAAGGAATCCAGTCATGACACATCAGCCACAGGCAGTGACTGTTGTGCCTGTGATCTCTAGCGTGTGTGTGAAACTTGTCTGTGTGCTGGTTTCTTGTGGTGGTTAACTCTGTGCTAACATAACACCCAGTGTGGTTTTTTGCCCTCCTCCGCTCTCTATAGTCTTCCTTGTCTTTCTTGGTCCGCTCTTGGGTTCCTTTTTGTGCTCATTTTGTGTGCGTGTGTGGTCGTAGGGTTTTATTGTGGAACGCAGGACTAGTGTCAGTTTTGTAGCCAGTAGTAGCCGTGAACTTGACCATCCTGATTTGTCACCCACCACAGTATGGAGAAGTACCAGTGGCTAGGTCTCAGTTGAAAGGAAAGATCATTCTGATAGTTCTCTTTGAATTGTTACTCAGAAACTACAGTAAAAAAATAAATTAAAAAAAACTGTTTTACAAAAAATTAATGCCATTGTAATTATCTGTTTTATTTGTATTCCAACGTGTTCCTGGCACAAACAGTTATATGCACTTATTGCGTGTATTCCGACCTGATTGTGAGAAACAGAGGCAAGAACAAGGTGAGCAGGTCGCCATAGGCAGCAAGTCATCCTTGAAAACATATCAACATGTTCAGTACAGTGAGGCAAACTTTTATGAAAAAAAAGAAAGAGTACTTACAGCAGTACACATTTGGAAACCTAATGCAGCAGGCACAAGGTTTGCTTTCTTTGCTGATTGCTTGCAAGTGTTGGTGGTGATGTAGAAGTTTTGGATGCTGTGTTGCTCATAAGCAAAAGAGAACAAGCTGTTTCTCCTTTTTTTTTCTCTCTTTGTGTGTGTGTGTGTGTGTGTGTGTGTGTGTGGTTTGGATCATTGCTTTTTAGGAGCTGCGTATTAACTTCCATTGTCTATGAGCAAAGGTTATGTGTAGTTCTTTCTTTATGCAGGCATAGCTTTTGTATTTTACAACTCTAGAGTGCTGTTGTGCAGAGCATAAGACTAGGATTTCCCTATTTAAAAAAGACCCCCCAAGAAGTTTGTAGACATGTTGAAAGGAGTTGCATGTTCTCCTGAAAATTGCTGAATGTAGTTTATGTGGGAACATGTTCAGGCATGATGATTACTGAGTGTTGTGTTTTGGAAAGAATTACATAATTTTGGGGGTGTAGATTTCTGGAGTTAGATAATTATTGGATGTAGTTTTCTGGAACAAGTCCATGCAAGATCTTTACCAAGTGTAAGTCACTGGAGCAGTTACCTTTAAGTTTGTAAAGTTTGTTTCCTGAGTTCAGCTGCGTTAATAAAACAGTGCAGTACATCATATTAATGTGGCAAAAGTAAACATAGTTACTACCATGTCCCTTGTCACATACAAACTTTCTGTCCACACATAAAAAAGCTTGCTTTCTATCAATGGTGGGAGCTGCCACAAGTATCATTTTTGTTGTAACAAAAGTTTTGTCATGCCAAACATATTTTTGTCAGAACAAAAGTTTTGTCACAATAAGCTTACTTTTGTGGCAACAAACACATGTTTGTCATGACAATTAAAAACATGTCTTTTGTCGCAACAAAAGTCTGCTTGTCACGAGAAAACGTTTGTCACAACAAACACATGTTTTTTGTTGCGACATTTTTTTTGTGTCACAACAGAATTATGACAAGCATAAGATGTGTTTTGTTGCGACAAACACGTGTTTGTCACAGCAAACACGAGTTTGTCTCGACAAAAAATTTACTTGTGGCAGCTTCTGCCAATGAGAGCTTTCCGTATGCATAATTCTGACTTTGCATTCACCAGTATACCAATTCTCTGTCCTCCACTACAACATCCTGTCCATAACACAGACTTTCTGTCCCCTAATATGACCTGATTGATTATCTGTATAATACTGATTCTCTGATCACACACCAATCACAGTTTCTGTTAAAAATAGACTTTCTGTTGAACATAAGATTGTTCCGACTGAAAACTTAATGTTATCCTTTCTTTCCACACAACTCTTTGCTTAACCTAAAAGGAGGGTGGTGACTTTGAGCTGAACAAAATAAGGAACAGACAGTCTTTTCTGCTGCCTGGAGAACTAGGGTTACAAATGATTCATCTTAGTGGGTGAGGTTCATCTGTTCATGTTGCACACACCGAAAGCTCTCAAAACAGAACAAGGCTTCATCAGTGCGGCACATCATGAAAACACAAAACTGTCATTGGAGTCAGAAAAAGAAAGAAAAAATTATGTGATGTCTTTTTGCTTCTGATTTCAGTAGCTTGTTTTTCTGTTTTGTTCTGTGTATTTGATTTTTTGATTTTTTTTTTTTAATGACTGACTCAGTTAAGGGGTATATAATTTCCTTGGGCCTGTTGGGTCAGGCTGTCAAATCAAATCTTGGTTTGATTTTGACATATAAGCCAGGAAAGTGTCAATCTACTCATCCGTTAATTTTTTTATGTTCAGTTTTATATTTATATTGTTTGTAGCAATGTGTTAGACGTATGTGACCCTCTCCCATGAAACCAGTCTTAGGTAGCAACTGCCGATTAGCCCTCAGGACAGAAATAGCCACAGGGTGATTGTCTTTTTGATTTTATTTTCCTTTTCTTTTGGCAGAATTATGTTCATTGTGAAGCAGTTATAATATTTTCCTCTAGAAATGGCATTAAATTGTTGAAAATGGGGTTTGAACATTCCTATCCTGGAGTAAAGGATGCTAATGTTATGCGAAAGGACCAGCATTTGGCTGAATATACTGTATTTGTACCCCTACAGAACCCAACATGCTGTGCAGCTTTGTTCTATAATTTTATTATGCACAATGAAGCAAACTCTTCCTGGGCCATTTTCTCTAAATAGCTGCCATAGCACTTAACAACTTGAGATAGCCACAAGGTCAATAATTATTTTACTAGTCTTCATTTTTTTACCAAAATAGTCAGTATGGGCTGCAGTTTTCAAAAGTATGCTCATCTCAAAATACCCAGAATGCAACTTAAGACTGATTTCGTGGGAGAGGGTCAAATATTTTGTTTCCATAGTACAAAAAAGGAGTTGGTTTTCGATGATAACCCTCGCTGTCTTTCTTTTTACTTTTACAAGTTTGATTTTCAGGCATGGGAATTGCCTCTCAAAAAGAAAAAGAAATGAAACAGTTTAGTGGGATGAGGTCTCTATGAAATGTCTTTGGAAAATTGGAAGGGGGAGAAATGAAAAGTGAACCAGCAGAGAGCCAGGATGGTGTGGGGTGATTGTTTCTTAAAACCAAAATGGGAAGGGGGTTGGGGGGGGGAGGGGGAATAGTGTCAACACTCGCCACCACTAGAGTTGGAATTCAACATTCCTTCAATTTTCTGGAACATTTTTCATCAGTGCACACACATACATTTTCACTGCAAAGCATTTGTTGGTCGGTGCCCCCCCACCCCACCCCACCCCATCCCACTCGACCCCACCCCATCCTATCCCCCCATGTTGATTTATTTAAGCAAAAGCTCCTTTCTCTTTTTTTCTTCTTCTTCTCCTTTATTTTTATTTTTTTCTTTCTTTCTTTTTTGTGGAACATAGGCAGCTTTGCAGTTGAATTTTGTTAATTAGCTGGCAATTCCCATGCCTACAGTTTGTGTGTGTCTTTGGGAAGGCAACTCACATTGAGGGTTTTTGTCGTTTGACTCAACAACAACAAAAACAACAACAAAAAAGGTGGACTTGGTCCGTGACTAAATGTTTAGCAGTTTAGAGTACAGTGTGACTTTGTGTGTCTTATAGGGACATCCTGGGGCACATAGAGTTAGAGTTGCCCATCACCCAAGTAGTGCAGGTGATAACTCCCTCTGGATGTCTTCTTTTCTCGCTTCCTAGCCTAGAGCTGTTGCATGGAGAGATGGAAACCTGTTGATAAATAGCCACAGCATGGCAGGCTTAATCACACCCGATGAACACCTGTAGTTAATGGTGGCTGCACTCAACTTTTTTTCTTCTTTTTTCCTTTTTCTTCCATATTCTCTTATTTTGGGCACATCTTAGTTAAACTTATTGAATTAACAAAATATGGAGAGATAAAAGAAATTAAAAAAATCACAAGAAATTAACTACAGTAAAAAAAAACTAAAAAAACACATTAAACATACCATGATACAGTGGAACTTCTGATGAGGGACCAGGTCAAGACAGGTTGAGAGACTGTCTCAGTCCAACGTACTCTGAGTCAGTGCTTTCACAGACTTACCATCATTGCCTTTCTCACACTAGCTGTGTAAACCCAACACATGCTAAGGTTCTCACGCTGTAAATGATTCCATGAATCCATCCCCATGGGGTCCACAGATTAGTAGCAGAACAACACTGATGAATGTGGCAGGCTTACTCTGTAGTTTTTTCTTTTTGGTTTGTTTTTAAATTAAACATCACCCAGAATCCAAAACACAAGGGAGTTAATTAGTGCTCAAAAGAGGTCACACAAGCACACTAACACAGACCCATGTCACCTATGGTAACTCTCACCTGGCATGCGAGTAAATACAAGGTACATAAACTCCGCCAGAGGTACAGTACATCCGTGTGAGCCGGTTTGGCCTAGCAGTAAGGCATTAGGCTGGTAAGCAGAGGGCCCTCGGTTTGAATCTGCTTCAGCTCTTCTTTCTCTTCAAAAGTTGTGGTTTGTGGTCTGTCTTGAGACAGTGTCCCTCTCAATTATGAAACATTAAAATGGCTCTCATCGCTGCCCATCTTAATGCAGGAGTCATTCTGGTGGTGACAGTGTAGCGATAGGTATATTATCTCCCTCTCCCCCCACCTCTATACCACCGTCCCTAATAAGCCTTATGGTTTCTGTGGACATTAAGCACCATGTCTGCTTACTTACTTACTTGCAGTACGTCCTTACTCATTTACTGGCATAAACACCACCACTTGAAAGACTTCCCATTTCTCAAGACCGAATGTTTAAAAACTCACCGTCATCACAACTCTACGTCAGCCCATTGCCAAAGACCACCCTTCTTTCCAGACCATGTGTGCTGAGTTCTGCTGTTTCTTATCAGAACTTCCACTGTACTAATAAGATATTTTTGTTTCATTTGTTTGTTGTTGTTTTGTTTTTTGGACAATGTAGCTGAAATAATATATCTAGTGCAGCTACCAATAACACTAAAACAATGTGTTATCCTCTGAAGATATGGTTAATGACAGTGAATATGAAACACTTCTCATTGTCTCGTCATCTACTAAACAAAAGCTATTATTTAAGCATGGCATGAGCATGCATATAATCACTCTGGTTTCCGGATGCAAGTGACTTCATTTGGTGTGAATGCTATCAGGTTGTTGTTTTTTAATCAATTTCATGTTTGTTTGTTTTTTTGTTATTGTTTTTTGTTTTTTATGCTTTCTGTGTGCAAATACTTGTATTCATAACTGATGTAACAGACTTTGCTTTGATGTATATATCAAACCAAAGTGACACTCATTTGTTTATGCAGAAGCTTCTTTTTTTTCCCCCTTTTTTTCCCCCCCTTTTTTTTTTTGTGGTTACAAATTTCTGAGCATCACCTTTCTGTCCCATAACAAGCTCTGTTTTTACCCAAAATACATTTGTTTTTGTTCTTTAATTACATCAGTTTTTTTCCCCCTTTTTTTATCTGCTCATGAACAAGAAGAGCAAATGTTCACCAGGGTGGTTAGAGAATTTGGGAGCCAGCTGGCCATCGGATCAAATGACGTGACGCTGATTATTACACAGACCCACTTTTTTTCTTTTCGTACAACTCCTAAATCGTGCAAGTTTATAAATTATGAAGTCACCATGAGTCCTGAGAATCCAGGCAGAGAAAACATATTGATATCATCAGAGTGTTTTAGTCCATTTCACAGTGACATCTCTTACTCTGTACATGATGTCATACATGTACCTTTTTCATGACCTTGGCTTTATTTCTGGGTCCGATCAAAGTGAAAATTATATTTGGGGGGGGGGCTTCGGTCCCAGCGATGTCCAGATTTGTCTGGTTGTGACAGACGCAGGCATCGTCCTGCACATAACACTTTTCATCACTTCACTATTTGTTTAAGGGAGATGAGTGATGTATTTAGCAGCATGCAGTGGGTCATTACAAAATATGTTGAGTTCGCATGTCAATTGATATATCTTTATTGCCATGTATCAAGTAAAATATACATACACATGGAATGAGATGTGGTACAGAGAGCATTCATAATGTTCAGGAAGACTGTAATAACAGAGGTCTTTGAAACTCTACATCATGATAACCTCCACCGGGTTCACACCCATTACAGCGACCTTGGTCCAGATACATTCAGGTCAAAGGAGAGTTTGATGAAAAAAATGAAATTTTAATTTCCCTGATTTTGAATGTGAGTCGACCGACCATGTGCTCTTCTTGTTTGATATGATGACCACCTCAGTTATTCTCCCCACACTCCCTGCTTCATTCTGCAACTAACCTCAGTGTTAATAATCCAGTCACAGTAGTTCTCTCTCTCTCTCTCTTGCTATTTTATTTACTTCTAGGCTGTCTTCAAAAGCTGTCCAGCATAGGTGGTTATTGCAAGTAAACCAGGATTTTGCTGTATATTATATTTATATCCCCTTCACACATGACCAGTTTGCTCAGTTCTTCAGAATACAATAATCAAGATTTTTAAAAAACTCTTATATAGCGCTATACCCTGTGAAAATGTACAAGTTCGCAACGCTGTAAATTATCTCTGCTGCATCAGGTTTTACAGCAGAATTTTTTTCACATATGCCTGGATGTGTATCGCACCATCTTTTTAAACTACTGATTTAAGTAGACTCACCCAACCCCTCCTATTTCTAGAAGCAGTTCTTGCCGTTACTGTGTTGTGGTTAATGCTGTCTACCCTTCTGTGTGCTCACCCAACTGCTTGCAGTTCTGCATGGTGTATGTGTAGTTTACGTTCTCTCTTTCCTCTCTTTTAACAGCATTCATCATTATGTGCATTATTTGAAAGATCGATACAGTTTGAACTGTTCTGAATTAATAATTTTAAAAACTTGGTGATGAAACACATTAAGTGTTTGGAGTAAGATGTTGAAAAACCTTTAATTATTGTTCTGTGGATGTGATTTGTTTAGTTTTTCGTGAGTATAATGTTTTTATTTGGAGGTCGAAAAGTATAGCCCAAAGTGCTTCGTTCACATTTTTGCTGAATGAGGCTTCTCATTATTAATTGCTTCTGGTCAGTGCTAGCAACTTTGTGATTTTGTGGACATGTATTTTATTGAAAGGTCAGAAAATTCAAAGTAAAATTTATTTTAATGTGTTTGATGGTTTTTAAATGGGAAAAAAATCAAACTGTATTTTCTTTTAATGAAACATTTTGGACATTTCACAATGTTGCTCTATCTACATATGATGCGGAGTGTGTCAGCCATTCACCCACTGATTGCAGTTGCATAAAATCGTATAATGCTGACTTTGGTCAGCAGTTTTGTGAGTGCGTACCTAAAGTGTTCTTTGCCTGTGTCTGCGTCAGACATCTGTGATACCGACGGTGGAAGACCTTGACCCTGACGTCTTGTCCACCCTCAACTCCTTACAGTGCTTCAAGGACAAGGAGAAGTTAATTTCTGACCTGCTCAGTGTCAAGTGAGTCCCTTTCTTTTGAAATACACAGCTGCCAGGCACACGCTTGTAGGAGTGTTTCAGTTGGCTGTGTGTGTGTGTGTGTGTGTGTGTATCTATTTGTGTGTCTGTGTGTTTCGAGTGTTTCAGTTGGCTGCAGATGTGTGAGTGTGTGTATGTGTGTGTGCGCGTGTGTGTGTGCGTGCACGTGTGTGTGTGTGTGTGTATCTATTTGTGTGTCTGTGTGTTTCGAGTGTTTCAGTTGGCTGCAGATGTGTGAGTGTGTGTATGTGTGTGTGCGCGTGTGTGTGCGCGCGCGTGTGCGCGCGCGTGCGCGTACTCGCACATGCGCACGCACATGCCTCTGTGTGCATATTTGTGTGTGTGCGTGTGTGTGTGTGTGTGCGGGCATATGCACACGCACATGCCTCTGTGTGTGTATTTGTGTGTGTGTGTGTATGTGTGTGTGTGTGTGTGTGTGTGTGTCCTTGTTTGTCTTCTAAACAGTTGAAAGCATCAGTTTGCAGTCAGAAGGCTCTGTGCCAAGTATTCAGACAAAGAGCCAGGAAATGTCAAATATGTCCACAAAAGTGGTCATCTTCAGTGTCAGTAAACTGACAAATTGCTGTCTACTTTTCAAAGTAATTATCCAGCTTTATTTGATGAGATCAAACTATTTTACACTCTTTACTGCTTACAGTTGCTAAACTTTCTGGCTTGAGTGTATGTATGTTGCTTATCTTTTGGGTTTGAGTGTATACAGTGACAATTTTTGTTTTAAAGAAGGATCCATGTGACAGACCTGAAACAAAGAAAGCTGCAAGATAACTGCATTTTCTTTCACACGCAGCACAAAGAAGATGGTGCACTTTCTGCTACTGGATAGAACATTTTAGCAGGAAGATATTCATGCTTCGTTCATATACTAGTGAAACATGCTGCTGTTTATGCCCGATGCAACGCAGAGAGGATAGTTCCTCTGTGTTAATGTTAGTGTCTGTTCCAAACGACGTGCAGCCAGTCAACACTGTCGGTGTATTTTTAGCAGGTAGATAGAAAATAGGAGCACGCAACTTGTTAATGTTGATGTTTATTCCAGAGAACATGCTGTCAGTCAACTCTTCAGTGTATTTTCAGCAGGTAGATAGAAGCTAGGACTATGCAACGTTTTGTTTCATGAACTGTGACATATTCAATACAATAATACTTTATTAATCCTTAAAAAGGAAATTATGTTTTTCTCTGTTTCGGACACGGGACAGGGAAGGTTGCAAAATGTTTGCTGCTGGTAGAACATAAGACACTGATGCACTAGCCTTTTTGCTTGTACATCTGACCTAAGGGTGACTTTGATGATCTCGTGTCATTTGGGTTGAAATGCATTGGCCACCACGTGTTGTGTGTCATTCCAACGCACAACAACCCCTCATTCTCTCTCAGCCCAACCCTCACAGCCCATCCCTCACAGCCCAATCCTCACAACCCAACCCTCACAACCCAACCGTCACAACCCAAGCCTCACAACACAACCCTCACAACCCAACCCTCACAACCCAACCCTCACAACACAACCCTCACAACACAACCCTCACAACCCAACCCTCACAACCCAAGCCTCGCAGCCCAACCCTCACAGCCCAACCCTCACAACCCAAGCCTCACAACCCAAGCCTCACAACCCAACCCTCACAACCCAAGCCTCACAACCCAGCCCTCACAACACAACCCTCACAACACAAGCCTCACAGCCCAACCCTCACAGCCCAACCCTCACAACCCAAGCCTCACAACACAACCCTCACAACACAACCCTCACAACACAAGCTTCACAACACAACCCTCACAACCCAAGCCTCACAACACAACCCTCACAACACAACCCTCACAACCCAAGCCTCACAACCAAACCCTCACAACACAACCCTCACAACACAACCTTCACAAAGCAGTTATCTTCGGACAGAAAGCACAGCAAAGTATGAAGCATAGCACCGAAGTAACTTGCTATCACAGCTGATAAAGTGGTGTTCAGCAAACTATGGGATGAGAGTACTGTGTCCAAAACACAAAACTGAAATGTTAACTGAAGGCAAAAAGGGTGGTTCTTGTGTACTGGATGGTCTGTTTGACAGGGTTCCTCACAACATCCACCAACAGTTCCTCACAACATCCACCAACAGAAGTGTGTGATGTGAGCTGTGCTGTGATTGGCTGCAGTATGTGTGTTACACAGACTGAATTAGAGCGTGTTGTAATCGTTTCTCAGGGCAGGTTACCCATACAGGGAAACAGTACCCTGTGGTATGTTTGGATGTAACCTTGTGACATCATTCTTACCATACAGAGAAACAGTACCCTGTGGTATGGCTGGATGTAACCTTGTGACATCATTCTTACCATACAGAGAAACAGTACCATGTGGTATGGCTGGATGTAACCTTGTGACATCATTCTTACCATACAGAGAAACAGTACCATGTGGTATGGCTGGATGTAACCTTGTGACATCATTCTTACCATACAGAGAAACAGTACCATGTGGTATGGCTGGATGTAACCTTGTGACATCATTCTTACCATACAGAGAAACAGTACCCTGTGGTATGTTTGGATGTAACCTTGTGACATCATTCTTACCATACAGAGAAACAGTACCATGTGGTATGGCTGGATGTAACCTTGTGACATCATTCTTACCATACAGAGAAACAGTACCATGTGGTATGGCTGGATGTAACCTTGTGACATCATTCTTACCATACAGAGAAACAGTACCATGTGGTATGGCTGGATGTAACCTTGTGACATCATTCTTACCATACAGAGAAACAGTACCATGTGGTATGGCTGGATGTAACCTTGTGACATCATTCTTACCATACAGAGAAACAGTACCATGTGGTATGGCTGGATGTAACCTTGTGACATCATTCTTACCATACAGAGAAACAGTACCATGTGGTATGGCTGGATGTAACCTTGTGACATCATTCTTACCGTACAGAGAAACAGTACCATGTGGTATGGCTGGATGTAACCTTGTGACATCATTCTTACCGTACAGAGAAACAGTACCATGTGGTATGGCTGGATGTAACCTTCTGACATCATTCTTACCATACAGGGAAACAGTACCATGTGGTATGGTTGGATGTAACCTTGTGACATCATTCTTACCATACAGAGAAACAGTACCATGTGGTATGGCTGGATGTAACCTTGTGACATCATTCTTACCATACAGGGAAACAGTACCATGTGGTATGGTTGGATGTAACCTTGTGACATCATTCTTACCATACAGAGGGAAACAGTACCATGTGGTATGGTTGGATGTAACCTTGTGACATCATTCTTACCATACAGGGAAACAGTACCATGTGGTATGGTTGGATGTAACCTTCTGACATCATTCTTACTGTACAGAGAAAGAAAAAGAGAATTACATGGTATATTTTGATGTAACCATGTGACATCACTCTTACCATAAAGGGAAACAGTACCATATGGTATGTTTGGATGTAACCTTGTGACATCACTCTTACCATAAAGAGAAACAGTACCATAAAATTATGGTATGTTTAGATGTAACCTTGCGATATCACTCTTACCATAAAGAGAAACAGTACCATAAAATTATGGTATGTTTGGATATAACCCTGTGACATCACTCTTACCATACAAGGAAACAGTACCACATGGTATGTTTGGACCTAACCTTGTGACATCACTCTTACCATACAAGGAAACAGTACCAGCTAGTGTATAAGCCCCTTAAATAGAGATATGTCTTTGTACACAGCACAGTGAACATTGAATTAAGCGTATCCATGTTCCTTGTTTCAGACACAACACAGAGAAGGTGGTTTACTTTCTGCTGCTGGATAGAAAACTCAGGAACCCAAGTGTGGAGGATGAAACAGAAATACGGCATAGATCAGAATCAGGTAGGAAGACACAGAAGGATGAGACAGAAATACGGCATAGATCAGAATCAGGTAGGAATGGCATGCAAGCACACACACATGCATTCACACACGCACACATGCAAACCACACCTACACACACGCGTGTGCACACACACACACACACACACACACACACACATGCATGCATGCATGCATGCACACACACACACTACACATGCATGCGCACATACACATGCATCATGTATGCATACACACACTTACTTGTATGCATACAGTGTCTCTGTCTGTCTGTCTGTCTGTCTGTCTGTCTGTCTGTGTCTCTCTGTCTCTGTCTCTGTCTCTGTCTCTGTCTCTCTCTCTCTCTCTCTCTCTCTCTCTCTCTCTCTCTCTCTCTCTCTCTCTCTCTCTCTCTCTCTGGGTAGGTGGGGGTATTGGCTTTCAGTTGGTTCACTTGCAGAGGAGTCTTAATTCAGAACCTAAGCTAAGAATAACAAATGAAGTAGATGACTTTTGTTTTTTCTTTTGCAGTTATTAATAGCATTCGTTGTTTGAAGATTGGATGAGGATTCTCTCCCCCCCCCCCCCCCCTCCTCTCTCTCTCTCTCTCTCTCTCTCTCTCTCTCTCTCTCTCTCTTTAAAAGTGTTTCACTATTATCAGCATACTTTTTTTCTGTGTGTGTGTGTGTGTGTGTGTGTGTGTGTGACAGCGGACCCTCCCAGGAAGAGAGTGGACTCTGTGCAGTTCAACGGCCAGGCCAGGTAAGGCTGGTAAACGTTATGGACTCACTCCTTGACCTGTTGGAATGGAGTTGTAGATGCTTGTTGATGAAACACCACTAACACTGTAACAGCAGCTAGGTCGATTTAGACCTCAAAGGACAGATGGGAGGACAGGGTGGGGTGATGTTGGTGGGGGGGGGGGGGTGCAGGAGGGGGCAGACAGGGTGAGAGGCCACATTAACAGTTTTCAGTGATGTCTTTTGGGTGCTAATTAACTCCCTTTGCTCGTTGATTCCTCAGTAACTGTTCTTATCAGTTTTTGATGTGTGACTGCAATTTCATATGCTGCTCTCCCTTTGATTGTTGATTCGCAGTAACTTGACTGTTCTTATCAGTTTTTGATTTGTGACTACAGTTTCACACACTGCTCTCCCTTTGATTGTTGATTCCACAGTAACTGTTCTTATCAGTTTTTGATATGTGACTACAATTTCATATGCTGCTCTCCCTTTGATTGTTGATTCGCAGTAACTGTTCTTATCAGTTTTTGATTTGTGACTACAGTTTCACACACTGCTCATTGTGTGACTGACTGGGGACCTGCAGTACACAGTGTTTGACATGCAACTGACAGTTCATATGCTTTCTCTCCCTTTATTGTTGATTCCTAACCTGCTGCATCTTATCAGTTTTTGATTTGTGACTACAGTTTCACACACTGCTCATTGTGTGACTGACTGGGGACCTGCAGTACACAGTGTTTGACATGCAACTGACTGTCCCAAGCTGCTGTGTCCATTTCTCACCAAGTTTATATAAGACATTCTAACCTGCTGCATCCATTTCTCACCATGTTTATATAGCAGACATTCTAACCTACTGCATCCATTTCTCACCATGTTTATATAGCAGACATTCTAACCTGCTGCATCCATTTCTCACCATGTTTATATAGCAGACATTCTAACCTGCCTCATCCATTTCTCATCATGTTTATATAGCAGACATTCTAACCTGCCTGTCCATTTCTCACCATGTTTATACAGCAGACATTCTAACCTGCGCATCCATTTCTCACCATGTTTATACCCAGACATTCTAACCTGCCTGTCCATTTCTCACCATGTTTATATAGCAGACATCCTAACCTGCCTCGTCCATTTCTCACCATGTTTATATAGCAGACATTCTAACCTGCCATGTCTGTTTCTCACCATGTTTATACAGCAGACATTCTAACCTGCGACGTCTGTTTCTCACCATGTTTATACCCCAGACATTCTAACCTGCCATGTCTGTTTCTCACCATGTTTATACCCCAGACATTCTAACCTGCCACGTCTGTTTCTCACCATGTTTATATAGCAGATATTCTAACCTGCCACGTCTGTTTCTCACTATGTTTATACTGCAGACATTCTAACCTGCCGCATCTGTTTCTCACCATGTTTATATAGCAGACATTCTAACCTGCCCTGTCTGTTTCTGGCCATGTTTATACCGCTCTAAGCTGTGGTGTCCTTTTTTCACCATGTTTATACAGCAGACATTCTAACCTGCTGCATCCATTTCTCACCATGTTTATATAGCAGACATTCTATCCTGCTGCATCCATTTCTCACCATGTTTATATAGAGGACATTCTAACCTGCTGCATCCATTTCTCACCATGTTTATATAGCAGACATTCTATCCTGCTGCATCCATTTCTCACCATGTTTATATAGCAGACATTCTAACCTGCTGCATCCATTTCTCACCATGTTTATATAGAAGACATTCTAACCTGCTGCATCCATTTCTCACCATGTTTATATAGCAGACATTCTAACCTGCCACGTCCATTTCTCACCATGTTTATATAGCAGACATTCTAACCTGCCACATCCATTTCTCACCATGTTTATATAGAAGACATTCTAACCTGCCACGTCCATTTCTCAGAATGCTTGTGTGACTGACCTAACCTCTAGTGTCCATCTCTCATGCTGCATCCTTAGCCGACTATCGCTAGGCAACATCAGCGAGGGATCGCCAGTGGCCTCCAGGAGAGCACTGGCTGTGCAGCAAGTGTAAGTGCCCAAACTAGGCTGGTACAGGGTTCCAGTCCCAGTTGTTGTCAGCTCACTGTTGTGGTGCACTGTTGTCAGTCTTGAGTTCTGCTGTTTAGAAAGATTTGAAGTGGTGGTTTTGTGTGTGTGTTTGAATTGTATTACTGTTGTTGTCATTTCTGTATGGATGGAGTGGGGTGGGATGGGGTGACTGAATTTCTCCTTTTTGTCCATTTGACTCTGGTTGTTTTTAACATTTTAGATGACAAGGCGTGAAAACTCCCCTGTGAGGGGTGTCATTTGCATCAAAATTAATGAGTGAACATTGCGAAGTTTTGGAAGACCAAGCGCATTTCTAGCTGCGTTTCTACTATTGCTGTTGTGATGTTGTCATTGAACAACTGTATGAATCAAGGGCTATTGTCTTCTTCAGGACTGGTTATTCTGGTGTCTAGGTTTTGTATGTGTTTACAGAATAAAAATGGTGGAGGGGCAGGGCTGTCATGTCTTAGGTTTGTGTGTGGTTAATTTAGACAGTGATATTATTTGTACAGATAGATGCAATGAATTTTCAGTTCATTTTTGGTTTTCAGTTTTGCATGATAGCATTGATTTTGCACCCACTCTTACATGTCTGTCCTTTTTTTCCCTTTTAAGATGTGCAGCTTTTGTGTTTCTTTGTCGGGGTTGCATGATTCATACAGTAGGTGTGAATTCCACAAATAGTTGCTGGATTGTGTTTCTGTTTCATTGCTTTTGTTGTGCAGTCTTGGTGTGAGGCTTCAGAATAGACGATGCAGTGAAACTAGACTTAAATCACCAGAATTACTTCTTCCCGACTGAAAATTACAAAGTTACAAAGAATGACAATAACAAATTTGTTTGATCACAGTTATTTCTTTATATAAAAGAGTTTATCA
>JABMCL010001863.1:535000-567500 GCA_018857735.1 Alviniconcha marisindica | reverse complement strand
ATACATAACATGTGTACAATGTTGTTGGAGATCCTATATGGAATCTGTGCATATGCAATATGTGTACAATGTAGTTGGAGATCCTGTATTGAATCTGTGCATATGTAACTTGTGTACAATGTAGTTGGAGGTCCTATATGGAATCGCTGCATATGTAACATGTGTACAATGTAGTTGGAGATCCTATATGGAATCTGTGCACATGTACCATGTACAATGTAGTTAGAGATCCTGTGTGGAATCTGTACATATAAAATCCATACATGTGTACAATGTAGTTAGAGATCCCGTATGGAATTAATGCATACGTAACATGTGCAGTGCAGTCAGAGATCCTGTCTGGTTTGCTCCATGACTATGCTTACATGTCTGCTGTGCTTTTTCAGCTTGGCCGTTGCATTTTGTTTAACTGAAAGCTATTTTGTGTAGTTTTATAATTTAAATCAAAATTAACTGTCTGTAGGTTTTGGTTTGCTTTGGCCAGTTTTGTTGATTACAGATATTTTTGTTACTGTATAGATACACAACTTGTGTAACAGAGAAAAGATCTTTTTCAATGATTAATGTATTTTTTCTTTTGAGTTCTGTTCTGTTTTTGCTGGATATGAGTTTAGAAATAGATAGGTGTTGATTGCTGTTTTAGTTTTTAAGCGCTTTTTGCGTGTGATGAATTAATTTTAGACCCAGCTTATCCACCTGCTTTTTCATTGTTGTTATTCATTCCATTACTCTTGTTAGGGAGATGACAAAAAAGAAGCTGCTTAAATCATTTTAGTCGCGTAGTGTATTATTTAGAACCTCCCTCTCCCCAATGAAAAACAAAGTTGGGGGGAGGTGCTGGACTTAGCATGTCTGCACTTTCTGTGCAAGTGCACCGAATACGCATTATGCAAAAGCACTGTGTTCTAGGGAGTGTTTCTCAATGCATGGTGCTTGTCACACATACTTTGACTAATGTGTCTGTGCTGTGTCTTCAGTCCCCAACACGGACGAGATCCATATGACCCCAGACTCGTCACCAGAGTGAGTGCTCCCCAAGCCTTTTTTGTTTCTTTTTCTGAAACCATGAATTTATATTGGATAATGCCTATGTGTCAGGCAGAGAAGAAGTCAAGAATGGTGGGGGGGGGGGTAAAAGAAGGTGGGGAAAATGGACAGGAAAAAGTGATGACAGAAGAAAAAGAGAAAGGAAGAACAAAACAAAAAAGCAATAAAACAGAAACAATCCAAAAACATGTAAAAGGTTAAAAAGAATAATAATGCGTCTTTAATCAGACAACACAAAATATGCGCGTATTTTCAGGGTAGACTTTTGTTTCTCCAGCAGTGAAGAGACAGATAATACACGAAAAAATGATGATGATGAGCAGAGCAAAATTCAATCTACTTATCTTTCAGTTGGTAATGGAGTTGTTGTTGTTTTATAGGAAAATGTGAGCACACACTTTGTTAGCAGACGTTTGCTGGGCCAGTTGCCCACTCTTTCAACTCTTGGAAGGGTTGCTAATTTATGCCGGTGGTTGGTTAATTGACTTGATCTCTTAGCCAGTTGAGTGATGTTGGCTGACTGTGTTGATTAGAATGGCGAAGCGGTCGTGGTTCGGTGGCTTGATGGGCATGGAGCAGGAACATCACTTCGTCATGGTGCGTGACAAAACCTTCAGCCAGGTCAAGGCTGACCTCGTCCATGCATTCCTGTCAGTGAGTACAGCCGTTGCCCTGTTGTCTCTTTTCTTTTGGTGCTCTTCATTGGTCTGTCTCTATGTGTGGGAGTTTTTTGTTTTGTTTTTTGTTTTTTTTGCTATTTTATTTTTGTTTGTGTTGCATTTTAGCTTCAGGAATGAAAGTTTTATGCTGTTTGAGTGACAAGAACAAAAATCAGGATCAGTATTGTTGCGAAATTGGACATATTCGTGGACTGTACCTGACCTTTCACCAAGTGTACAGCCATCAAATACTGTATTTTCAGAGATGCCTATCCCTGAGAATCCAGCACTTTGTGCTGATACACCTGAACCCAAAGGAACCACAGCTTGCATCTAAATTTTGGGCCACGTGGGGTTTGGAGGGGGGGGGTCTCAGAGGCTCTTGCAGCTTGACTGTAATAACTTTCCTCTGGGAGCCTGTGTGACTGATGAAATAGAGGCTTCTGTCTGAGTGCCAGGACTGGGCTATATAATATAATTTCCTCTGATGTGGAGACAATTCTCATGTCAGCAGAGCAGCAGTGTGTGTTCATTTGTGAGGATCAGACTCGTACGGAATGCTGCACCTGAAAATGGTGACCCTGCCCACTGGGAATGCTCCTTGACGAGACCATGCTTCCATATGTTTCAGACACCTGACCTCAGTCACAGTGTGGTGTCCACGTCCACGTTCCGTGCAGAGTACCGGCGAGGCGGGGGCTCGTCCATGTTCTCCCGCAACGTCCGCTTCCAGGTGGACATCTCTGCAGCCCCCGGTGAAAGGGACCCAGCCTCTGCTACCACCTTCTGTCTCACCTTTACCCTCGTCTCAGGTAATGGTGCTACCTCTCAGGTAATGATGCCACCTTCTGTCTCACCTTTACCCTCGTCTCAGGTAATGGTGCCACTTCTCAGGTAATGATGCCACCTTCTGTCTCACCTTTACCCTCATCTCAGGTAATGGTGCTACCTCTCAGGTAATGATGCCACCTTCTGTCTCACCTTTACCCTCATCTCAGGTAATGGTGCTACCTCTCAGGTAATGATGCCACCTTCTGTCT
Source organism: Alviniconcha marisindica (assembly GCA_018857735.1). Taxonomy (NCBI): domain Eukaryota; kingdom Metazoa; phylum Mollusca; class Gastropoda; family Provannidae; genus Alviniconcha; species Alviniconcha marisindica. The sequence goes on along the minus strand of JABMCL010001863.1, from coordinate 564,754 downwards.
CACCTTTACCCTCATCTCAGGTAATGGTGCTACCTGTCAGGTAATGATGCCACCTTCTGTCTCACCTTTACACTCGTCTCAGGTAATGATGACACCTCTCAGGTAATGATGACACCTTCTGTCTCGCCTTTACCCTGGTCTCGGATAATGATGCCACCTTCTGTCTCACCTTTACCCTGGTCTCGGGTAATGATGCCACCTTCTGTCTCACCTTTACCCTGGTCTCAGGTAATGATGCCACCTGTCTCACCTTTACACTCATCTCAGGTAATGATGCCACCTTCAGTCTCACCTTTATCCTCATCTCAGATAATGATTCCTCCTCCTGGGTAATGCCACCTTCTGTCTCACATTGACCCTTGTCTCAGGTAATGCCACCCTCTATCTTACTTTTACTCTTGTCTTAGATAATACCACCTTCTGTCTATCCTTGACCCATGCCTCAGGTAATGTCACCTTCTGTCTTACTTTGACCCTTGCCTCAGGTAACACCACCCTCATCTCAGTTTTACCCTTGACAGAACTAATAAAAACTTATGGTGCGTCAAACTTTTCACACCAGATAATGCACTGTCACAGCACCAGGTGCACACACTTGCAAGAGCAAGTTAAAAATGAAAAAGATATTCACACAACACAATTTACCCACAGAAATGACCCATGCCTGGGGTAATATAACTTCCTGTCTCACCCTTACCCTTGTCTCCATTAAGAGTATCTGTTACGTCACCTAGGTGGCTCTTTCAGTCTCAAGACAAAGACTTGTGCAATTTCTCTACCTCGTCTGATCTGCTGCAGGTCCTTCACGACGATTCCGCCGGGTGTGCGAACACCTGCAGTCACTGATGGCGTCACCGCGCGGTGAAAACAACCGCAAGATCAGCACCGACAGCACAGTGTCCTACTGCTCGGAGCTGGTGCCTGCCTCCTACAGCTCTCCATCCAAGGAAAACGGTGATGCTGAGGTGAGTGTAGAGTAGTTCCTGCTGGCTGAAATCTTGTCATTCAGGATTGCTGTGCCAGCTTATTACCGATGACTGCACATTCAGGATAGATGTGCCAGCGTATTACCGATGACAGTGCACATTCAGGATAGATGTGCCAGCTTATTGCCAGCGTATTACTGATGACAATGCACATACATGATTGCTGTGCCAGCTTATAACTGATGACAGTGCACGTTGGGGATTGCTGTGCCAGCTTATAACTGATGACAGTGCAAGTTCAGGATTGCTGTGCCAGCTTATAACTGATGACAGTGCATGTTGGGGATTGCTGTGCCAGCTTGTAACTGATGACAGTGCAAGTTCAGGATTGCTGTGCCAGCTTGTAACTGATGACAGTGCACGTTCGGGATTGCTGTTCAAGCTTGTAACTGATGACAGTGCACATTCAGGATTGCTGTGCCAGCTTGTAACTGATGACAGTGCATGTTCGAGATTGCTGTGCCAGCTTGTAACTGATGACAGTGCATGTTCGAGATTGCTGTGCCAGCTTGTAACTGATGACAGTGCACATTCAGGATTGCTGTGCCAGCTGGTAACTGATGACTGCACATTCAGGATTGCTGTGCCAGCTTATTACCAATGACAGTGCACATTCATGATTGCTGTGCCAGCTTATTACCGATGGCAGTGCACACTCTGTTCGACTTTGTTTTTAACACTTCAGTTTACACTTTTAAAAAGTAATATATGATGACAAAATGTGTATCACCCTGATATAACCACACTGGTTGACTGGGTGCAAAACACCAATTTACTTACTTACTTACTTATGTAGTAAAGAGTTCTGTAATTTGGGTTTGTTGTTTTTATTTGGGAAAGGAGTTGGGGGTGGGGGGGGGCGGGAGGGGGGGGGGGTGGGGGTTATACCAGAATCACCTTTTCCATCTGCATGTGTTTCCAGGCTTTGTCCAGAAGATATCTTCTGAACCACCCAACCTTTTGTAACCAAACTTGGTTTGGTGTTAGTTACATCATTGTGTTGCAGAGTGTCTTGTGGAACAAAATACCTGGGTTGCTGTCTTTAGTGTTACTGTCAGCTTCCGATCACCTTATTTGATCAAAATATGACTGTAGAGAGCATATCTCTTCAGAGCCACGAGAGAGAAGGGAAGACGGCCAGGTCTGCCCTGTCTGATGCTGTGTTGTGTTTTCAGAGCCACGAGAGAGAAGGGAAGACGGCCAGGTCTGCCCTGTCTGATGCTGTGTTGTGTTTTCAGAGCCACGAGAGAGAAAAGAAGCCACCGTTACCGCCACGGAGCAGAGACTCCTCCAAGAGTGGACCCCGGAAAGCGCTGTCAGAGAACACCCAGAGAGACAAAGTCTGAGTGCTGCTGACACCTGTAGACAAAGGGAACTGCAGTTTGCATGGAGACATTACTTGACGTAATCAGGCCCCGAGAGAATTCTGCACCACTCTTGGCATAGGAAACGGTGCAGCTGGTGCGGTGACACGCACGTTTCACTCAGTGTCGTCAAGCTTTATCATGGACTGACTGACAGTTCTTGGCAAAGGAAACTGCAGTTTGTGTGAAGACTAGCAAGTTTTGCTCAACAGTATCCTGCCCTGAAAGCTCTAAGCAATGCTGAGTGATGTTCCACTTGACATCATCGGGCCATGAGAGAGAGATGGATTGATCAATCTCACAGGATGTCACCCGGAATGAGAGATGGAGTGACTGGCAAGTCTGGAAAAGAGAAACATTGCAGTTGGTGCGGACACTTGCAAGTTTCACTGGATGTTGTCAGACCTTCAGAAAACGGATTGATAAGTGTCATTCGGTGTCAGCAGGCCCTGAGGAATGAATGGATTGTCTGACAGCTTTCAGCAGAGGAAATGATGCAGTTGGTGTACAGACAGGCAAGTTTCACAGGATGTCATCAAGCTCTGGGACATGGACTGATAACTTTCTCAGGACGTCATGAAGCTCTGAGAACTGGATTGACGAGTTTCACAGGACGTCATCATGCTTTGAGACATGGACTGATAGGTTTCTCAGGACGTCATGAAGCTCTGAGAACTGGATTGATGAGTTTCACAGGACGCCATCAGGCTCAGAGAGACGGACGATATACATTTTTCAGGCCATCGTCATGCTCTGAGAGACGGATTGATGAGTTTCTCAGGGCGTGCCATCATGATGCTGTGAGAGCTGGGTTGATCAGCGTTAACAGGATGCCATCAAGCTTGATGGCTGGGCAGATCTCATCAAAGGCAACTGCAGTTTGAGTGAACATTGAGCTCTGAGAGGTGGGTTAACATCTCTCGTGGAAGGAAACAGTGAAGTGTCTCAAGGGCCTTGCAAGCTTTACCTGATGACATCTGCCGCTGAGAGATGGACTGACCATGGAAAAGCCAAACATGTGTGTCATGATCTACGTCAGTTTGTGAAGATGTCACTTTGTGTGAGATTATGAATATTTTGAGGAGTTGACCAAAACGAGTGTCACATCAAGAATTCCTGGACTCCACCATGTGCATCTGTAGAAGACTTTGCTTGGCATCCAGTGTAGTCGGGCGTAACTCATCGAACTGATCATGTCTGCAGTCGTAGCCAAGTGGTTGTGTATACGAAGGAATTGTGGGTGATTTGAAAAGCAAAAATGTTCCAAGGCATTATGTGAAACATTTTCATGATTTTGTTTCTTCCTGAGATCGTAATAAGTGCAGAGAGCAAGGATGGTACATGCAGTTTTAAGTCTTTGTCACGTTTTCCTCGTCACTCTTCGACAGTTGCCACCACCTTTTCCACTTTGACTACCTAAATGTGGACAACTCATCTGGGTTGTCTAGTCTCCAGCTTCGTCTTTGAGAACACTAGCAGTGCGGCATGATCTGTGATCAGACACTGACAGTGGTTTTCTCCTCTCGGGCTGGATTTCTCCTCTCCAGCTCCTCTATAGGAACCAGCTTTGGATTTTTACTCACAATTTTACCTGTGGGTCAATTTCCGAGTCCTTCATCGTGTCATGTTCTTCTGGTTTTTACCTTGTATTATATGTATTATAGCATGCCCTCATCATGTGTGTCGCTCATGATCATCCAGATTTTGTCATAGAGTGGATAACTACAGAACAAAATGTGGAGCAAGACGTTACTCTTACAGTGTGCATGTCTTTGCTGTGTACTTTTTCTTTACCCTTGGTTGACCTTGACCTGTCCAGCGCTGTCAGGTTGGTCTTCCAACACCGGATGCCTGTGTGTGATACAGAAAATGTAGTAACTGTCTGTTGGCCACTACTAACCCTGGTGATTTGATCCATTTAGAACACTGGCTTCACTTCAGCCCAGTGTAGCTACTACCATGTAACTGTTGCTTCAGCACAACCCAGCATCCTTTTTTCTATGGAGCTATTTCTTCAGTTCAACCCAGTGCAGTTGTTTCCATATTACTGTTGCTTCCAGTGTAGTTATTTCTGTAGAACTACCACTTCAGCTCAACCCACTGTAGTTATTTTGCTAGAACTATTGCTTCAGCTCGACCCACTGTAGTTATTTCTGTAGAACTATTCCTTCAGCTTAACGCAGTGTAGTTACTTCTGTAGAACTATTGCTTCAGTTGAACCGAATATAGTTGTTGTTTTTTCCATAGAACTATTTTTTAATTTCAGCCTAGTGCAATTATTTCCATAGAGCTATTTCTTCAGTTCAACCCTGTGCAGTTGTTTTCATACAGCTGTTGTGTCAGCTCAACCCAGTGTAGTAATTTTTTCCATAAAGCTCTTTCTTCAGTTCAGCTCAGTGTAAATATTTCCGTAGAGCTATTTCTCCAGCTCTACCCAGTGTAGTTATTTCCGTAGAGCTATTTCTTCAGTTCAACCCTGTGCAATTGTTTCCATATAACTATTTCTTCAGCTCAGCCCAGTCTAGTTATTTCCATAAATCAACCTATTGCTTCAGTTCAGCAGTGCAGTTGTTTATGTATTTACATAGAACTGTTGCTTCCATTCAACCCAGTGTAGCTATTTCCACAGAACTGTTTCTTCAGTGCAGTCTAGCGTGGTTACTGCCATAGAACTATTTCTTTGTTTCCATAAAACTGTTGCTTCAGTTCAACCCAACGTAGTTAATTCCATAGAACCATTGTTTCAATTCAATTCAGTGTAGTTATTTACACAGATCTGTTGACTCATCTCAACCCAGTGTAGTTATTTCCATAGCTATTGCGTTAATTCTGTTCAACCCAGTGTAGTTATGTACATAGCTATTGCATCAGTTCAGTTCAACCCAGCATTATTATTTCCGTAGCTATTGCATCAGTTCAGTTCAACTACAGTGTAGTTATTTCCATAGCTATTGCATCAGTTCAACCCAGTGTAGTTATTTCCATAGAACTAATCAACTGTTGCATGAGTTCAGTTCAACCCAGTGTAGTTATTTCCATAGAACTAATCAACTATTGCATCAGTTCAGTTCAACCCAACTATTGCATCAGTTCAGTTCAACCCAGTGTAGTTATTTCCATACAACCCACCCAACAAGGCACTTTACGACCTCTTTTTGGAGAGAAATCCCTCAGAAGCAAGCGTCTGTGAGAGTGTATGCTTGGCTGAATCTGTCTACTCATTTGGCTTCTGAGTAGTTGGAGGAAACAGAGCTGAAATATTCTACTAGACTCCTTCTTTCTAATCCTGGCTTTGCTTGCTTGCTCGTGTTGGATCCTCCTGTGACAGCCATAAGGACATGGAGAGCGGGCCCTCTTTAGTTCAGGCATCGGCATCCCCAGCAGATGTCTGGACATCTTGGGACCCTGTGAATACGTCTGGGAACTTCTTGTCCCAATGGAGATACATGTCTGGACATTCTGAGCCTCAGTGAATAATTTTGGACACTTTTGATCCCAACGGATATGTCTGGGCATCCTAAACCTCAGTGAATTATTCTGGGCACTTTTGATCCCAATGGATAGATATGTCTGGGCATCCTAAGCTTCAGTGAATAATTTTGGACACTTTTGATCCCAATGGATATATGTCTGGACATCCTGAGCCTCAATGAATAATTATTCTGGGCACTTTTGATCCCAATGGATATGCCAGGACATATTGAGCCTCAGCCATCTAGGCACTTTTGGTCCCATCTTTGATCTGGACTCATTGAGCCCTATTGACTGTGGGTGGACATCTTGCACCCAGTGAATATGTCCAGACACTTACAGAGATGACAGCCATTGTTCACCAAAATAAAAACAAAAAGACCAGAGCATATTTAGGGTTCAAATTAAACACTCTTCAATAGGAATCTTTCCTGAACAATTTGCACATTGTTGTGTCTGGTCTTATTGTAAAGCATTTACTTTGAACCTTTTTATGTGCTTTGGTCTCTGTTTGCTGAACTGTTGGGACAAACTTGACCACAATTATTCCACAGCCTGTTATGAATGACAGAATGTAAGTTTGTTTTATTTCGCGTAAGTGTTGTTCAGCAAACGTATCGTATCACCTGCCTGTACTGTGTATGTAGCGATACCTCTAATCTTAACCCAATTTCATTGATCCAGTGATCCACTCTAGCATGACAGTAGTATTCATTTTCACAACAGTTTTGACATTTTGTTCTCTTGTGCCTCTAGTCATTTTACCTGGTGGCAAGAGGCTGCTGTAGACCCACTTCCTGCAACTTTATGCACGTGGCAGGTTGGATGGCTGTATGACTTATTTAAAGGAATAAGATGCATTCACCCTTAGTAGGTATAACTGTTACCGTAACGGAAATTTCCAGGAGTATGCAATTGTTTGTGCCGTTATTTTTACCCGTTGCGTTTTAACGTTGAATTTTCCTTCGTGCAATATTGCTCGCTAGTCAGTTGTGAGAGTTTTCATGGCCACAGCTACGACATCAGTTGATTTATGTTCAACACACTTTAGTCTTGATTTTAACAGAGTTGCAATTGAAGGATGTGTGTTTTAATCCCAGTTTGACTTTTCAAGAGTTGTGGGTCTTTGCCCTGTAACAAAGGCTCTGCCCTTACAATGTGCATCACACCAGCTAGTTTATTCATTCTCCTCTTATTTTCAGTTAGGTTTCAAAAACCTTGACATGAAGACAGGATCAAATCAAAAACATATCTCCTTCCACTTGGACAGCAAAACATAACTTCTGTTGTCATCTCCCCCCTTTTTTCTGAGGTCATACAAAGTATTTTGTGGACAGAAAGGCAGCATGTTGCTGTCAGGTGAAAATGATAAGAGTTGGGGTCTTCTGGATATAATTGTGTAAACTGGTACTTTCTGTGGGATGGCATAGCAACAACTCTTTGGTAGTGTAGAACCGGCATTCATGCATACAGAGACTGGAAGCTGTCCTCAAAGTTCAAGCTTTTAACCAGCATCCTTTCAGTTTCACTGGTGGGCGGAGGTGTTGTTTTACATAAAACCAACACAAATAAAAGTAATTCAACACAACAATCTACAGGTAGCAGCTGTGAAAAGAAATCAGGCCACAACTAGTGCAAGGCCAAATCTGAAGTCTTTCACCAATGGGCTGTCAGCAGCATTTGTGAGTCTTAACAGCTGTGTTTTGATTTGGTACTGCATTGCTTGCAACAAGGCATGTGCAGTTGAAGTCCCTTTAAAAGGGTCCTTCACAAAACATATTTGTTCCAAAGGCAGAAGTCATCCAAGTAAAAATTTGGAATGAGGGGTGTTGTCAGACAGAGTTATATTGCCTTCTCAAAACATTTGCCCCAAAGGTAGATGAGATCAGAATAAGAATTTGGAATCACGGATGTTATTTTAAAACGCTGGGTTTGTTTCATCTTCAAATTAGAACCCAGGTTCCATGGGTAGAGACTATCAAGACCGGATGTAGAAAACACAGACATCGTTATGTGACAGCTGGCCATACAGCTACCTTATGGTCTCTTTGATCTCCATCCACAGGCCATACAAATTCAAACTTCTTGTATTGCACTTCAAAGAGGCGGCAATGTGCTTCAGAGTTGGCTGGCTAGGATACTTTTGTTTAGTGCCGCCAGTCCTGCTAATCGTTACTAATGAAACACCACCTCTTCATTTAAAACAAAATCACTGGGAAATTTTTTAACAAAATCCTTCAGCTTGGTTTTTAACGTGGAGAAACCTTGTTTTGGGATGCCCAGTTCCTCTTTTTAAGACATAGGGGCTGATGTGCCTGGAAGTGAGAACATCAAAGCTGCCTAGTTGCAAAAATTTGTCTAGTGGAAACTGCACATAAAAGGAAAAAGTATAACCAGGATATTAAATCACTCTGTCTTGGGCAAGCTGAACAAGTTCTTGTTCAGTCCTCTTTTTTTTTTGCTTCGTTTGATGGCAATTGATTTTGATCTTACTTTTGGATTCTGGCTCAAGAAGAGTTCATAGAATTCAGCATATTGTACTGAAATTTGGTTGGTTTGATGACAGTTGATTTTTATCCTTGGATTCTGGCACAGAAAGAGTCCAGAGAATTCAGCATACTGTACTGAAATTTGGTTTGTTTGATGGCAGTTGATTTTTATCCTTGGATTCTGGCACAGAAACAGTCCAGAGAATTCAGCATACTGTACTGAAATTTGGTTTGTTTGATGGCAGTTGATTCTGATCCTTACCCTTGGATTTATTTTAATTTGAAAGCATGATTGTTGTTTTGTTTTGATCCTGCATTTGCTTTCCACTTTGTTTTTTGATTTTTTTGATTGTTTCTCCCCTACTCACCCCCCCCCCCCCCCCCCCCCCGACCTCTCTCATATTTTCCCCTGTCCATGTCTTTTGTTTGCATATTATTCTATAATGTATGGCCACACTTTGTTTCCTTTCCTGTTCTTTAGCCAAATCAGGGACTGAACACAATGTGTTTCTTTTCCCTGTTCAGAAATCTTTCATTATGCGGGTATTATTATGGGACCATATCAGTTGTTTTTCTCTTCTTTTTTTCCAGCCTCATTTCTAATATGTATGATACAGGCAACAAACAAAGAACACCAAGCCTAGTGAATTTTCTGAGTACTTAATGTACAGTTTGTTTTACTAAGTCCAGTGCTTTTTAAATGACCCTGAAATATTGTGCTAGTTTCATGCTTTTTAGATCCAGATTCAAGTCTCATGTTAGTGTGAATGTTTTTTTATTTTATTTATTTTTTAATAGACTTCAACTGTTATTCACTTTTAGAATGTACTTACACACATGAATGCTCATTATGATTTACCCAAGTCAATCGCCCAGAACACACAGTATTCAGTATTTACTTTTATTTGGTGCAAGTTTCTTTCATCATTTTCATTTGGTCTGAAAGAGTATGCGCTTGTGTGTATTGAACTATCAGTTTGTTGAGAAATGGTTGCGTTTTGCTAAACTTGTATTTTTTACACCCATTGTGCACAAGATCTCGATCCTAACTAGTATCCATATCATAGTCATTCTGACTCATCATCGCCATCAACAGCTCAAAACACCTTCACAATTTTCAGTGTGTCGTGATTATGGTAAAATGACCTGTGGGTCATGATTGTGGTGAAATGATCAGCATGTCATGGTTATGGTAAGGTGATCAATGTGTCATGATTATGGTTAAGTGATCAGTGGGTCATAGTTATGGTTAAGCAATCAGTGGGTCATGGTTATGGTAAAGTGATCAGTGTGTCATGATTATGGTAGTGATCAGCGTGTCATAGTTATGGTTAAGCGATCAGCGTGTCATAGTTATGGTTAAACAATCAGTGGGTCATGGTTATGGTAAGGTGATCAGTGTGTCGTGATTATGGTAAGGTGATCAGTATGTCGTGATTATAGTAAGGTGATCAGTGGGTCATGATTATGTAAGGCAATCAGTGTTTCATGATTATGGTAAGACGATCAGTGTTACGGTCAAGCAGTGTGTCATGATTATGGTATGGTGATCAGTGTGTCATGATTATGGTAAAGCGATCAGTGTCATGGTTATGCTAAAGTGATTAGTGTGTCATGGTTATGGTAAAGTGACTAGCGTCATGGTTCTGAGTAAGTGATCAGCATGTCAGGGTTATGGTTAAGCGATCAGTGTGTCATGGTAAGGTGATCAGTGTTTCATTATGGTAAAGTGATCAGTGTGTCATGATTCCAGTAAAGTGATCAGTGTGTCATGATTATGGTCAAGTGATCAGTGTGTCATGATTATGGTAGTGAACAATGGGTCATGGTTATGGTAAAGTGATCAGCAGGAATGGTTATGATTGTGATCAGTGTGTCATGGTTATAGTAAAGTGATCAGTGCGTCATGATTATGGTAAAGTGATCAGTGGGTCATGGTTACCGTAGTGGTCAGTGGGTCATGGTTATGGTAAAGTGATCAGTGAGTCATGGTTATAGTAAAGTGATTAGTGTGTCATGGTTATGGTAAAGTGATCAGTGTGTCATGGTTATGGTAGTGATCAGCATGTCATAGTTATGGTTAAGCGACAAGTGGGTCATGGTTATGATTAAGCAATCAGTAGGTCATGGTTATGGTAAAGTGATCAGTGTGTCATGATTATGGTAGTGATCAGCATGTCATGGTTATGGTTAAGCAATCAGTGGGTCATGGTTATGGTAAAGTGATCAGTGGGTCATGATTATGGTAAAGTGATCAGCGGGTTATGGTAAAGTGATCGGTGTGTCGTGATTATGGTAAGGTTATCAGTATGTCATGATTATGATAAAGTGATCAATGGGTCATGGTTATGGTAAAGTGATCAGTGTGTCGTGATTATGGTAAAGTGATCAGTGGGTTGCACACAATCTTGTTGGACTCCTTTGATCTAAAATATATTACTTTTATTTCTCTACCAGTAAAACAAAATGTTTGTCAAGAGAGTCTGAGTTTCCTTCTGAAGCATATTATGACATCTACCTCAAATAACTGTGCAAAACAGGCACCCAGAAACAGTACAGGTAGAACATTGTGAAACTCACACCTTTACTAAGTTTTGTTTTTATTTTTTATTGATGTATTTATTTAATGATTTTATTTGTCAGACTGGCCCTCCTGTGATCCTCCGAGGCACTCCAAACATTGGTTCACAACTCCTTCCTCTCACTACTGCCATAATTGGTTACGCAATAGCCTGTTGCTGCTCAAAGGGCAGTGTGTTTGATGATGATGATGAAGTGATGCTTAATGTCCTCAGATGTCAGTTGACATACTAGGGACAAGTTGTGACCAATGCCGAAGCATGGTTCAATAAGTCTTTACTTCCACGGAAACCAGAAGGCTCATTAGGACGGACAGCCCAGGACAGCCACCTCGACTCTCACACAGCTCCTGAACTATGGCAGTATGTTTGTAAAGGACAACTCCTTTATAACCATCCACATTGCTTATGCCCTCACAAATAAAAGCAAGATCGTTGGAACCAAGACCGAACTTATTTTATCCAGGACAGAGGCGCCTCATGCAAATGTGTGTTTCCACAGTCTTATTTGTACCCAAACCTTTGGGGGGCGCTGACAGCATCAGTGGACAGCTGGACAGAGATAAGAAGTTCCCCTTCAGTGGCGTAACCAGTTCTGACATAGTTTGGAGGAAGGTGCCAAAAAGCGAGACTTGGGGTGTGCCAGAGGTTGACAGGATGTTGAAATCCAAGAACTTGTCAGATTCATTCTGAGCAACTAGTCATTTTGCTGGCAAAATTTGTACTTTCAGGTTTTGATTTTTATCTTCATTTTACATGGCAAACCAAAGATGTGGTCCAGTCTGATGGACCAAGAATGAGAAACATGCTGATCCAAAGTCTGACCTCTTTGGTATGGAATAGATTTGTGCAATTTTTTCAAGAAGAAAACCTCTCAATTGAAAGAATAATGCTTTTAATATTAGTGACACACTTCTCTGTTTACGATGTATGTGTTTGATACACTTAGCCTACTACACAAATCCTTGCAAAAGCATCAACAGTTGATCTTGACATTAGGGTTTATGGCATACTTCAACTTGCCATTCACATAATAAATAATGGTTGTCATTTTTATAGTGCCACTGAAAACCCAGCAGAGGTCAGTCCATCATAGTAGCATTTAAAAGGTGGAGGACCTGTCTAACTTGTCACTTGACTTTGGTTCATTATTCCCTCCCCCAGATCCCCACTCCTTAAAAACAAAAATGCTGCAGTATATGTTTACCAAGAGGAACCAGACAAGATCAGATGCTCAGGTAAAGTGCACTAAAAACAGAGTTAAAACATAAAAATACAACTCCATCTTCACATTCTCTCGTACTCTTACAGGTAAAGTGCACTAAAAACAAAGTTAAAACATAACAATATGACTGCATCTTCACATTCTCCCTTAGCCTTGGTCAAGGTAACATCTTCAGCATGAAGCAGAAGGGCTGAAGGCAAGTTAGGATTCTGGTTTGCAAGATCATGCTCACACTGCCACCAAGAAAAGCTACCATGATTAGGTTTTGCCCAGCATTGATCTTGTACTTTTCTCAAGTTAAAAGGCAAGTTCCAGTTTCCATTCATTCCTCTTTAGAATTTTTAGTGACAACAGAACTCAAAAAATATGCCATCACATAATTATAGAAGTGTCACCATTAGTAATATCTGTAAGCCTTTTTTTTTTTTGACAGTCTCTTGCAAGCTATTTGAGTTATTTTCTGTAAAGGAAAATGAACAGCTACATGAGCAGTTCATTTGGGAAAGTATCTAGGTGCCAGGTGTTTTCAGTGCAGTAGAGAATGGAAACTCTACTACCGTGTATGAACACTTATTCCATGAAGACGTACCTTGATGAAGTTTATCAAAACTTCTTGTAGCCGAGTGTTTTATGCTGAAAAACAAGTAATTATGTTCTAGGGCAACTTAATTGTGGTAACCACAATCTTTGATTTGTGCTTTAATAGCAACAGTACAGATTAAAATGTACATTGTCTTAATGCTCTTCCAGTCTCCTTCAGTACTGTCTTAGATCAGTTGAGTTGATATCCAAGCAAATCGTTCTACTCATTTTCATCATCAAGACCCATAATTGTATCTCTTCAGGGAATAAAGGCAATTCCTTAGCAGATTTTGTTTCAGTGGATATGTCTGTTTTAAGTATGATTGTTCTCTCGTGTGTAGCTCATTATCAGTCATGTAGTCACAATCTTTTTTCCAATAAAGAGATTATATTCATTTTGTTTGACCACTATAATGGTTTGGGTTTTGTTTGACTGTAGTTGTGCAGATGTTCAGGGTGTGTGCCCAAAGGGAGAGAATCCATGCTCTGCAAGGCTGTGGTGACCAGAGCAGAATAGTATCACCAGCAAGTTAGGTTTGTGCATGTCAGTGTTCTTAACCCCTTCACTGCCAGACTGTAAAATTTCTGGGCTGAAGTGTTAAAACACGCCTGCAAAGAGAGTGTTTTTTGGTCTTATATAAAATCTATTTTCAGTACTATGCACCTCTTGAAACAAATACTTTCTTGTCCTAAAGGAAAAGGGATCAAGGATTTCAAATTTCCCATTTTCTTGGTCGTTTCCAAGTGACAGTGCGGTAAGCGTGGCAGTGAAAGGGCTAATGTAGGCTTCCAGGCAGACAGTCACCCAAGCACTTCCCCAGTCAGTGTCACAAATCATACTGTGATTTATGAACACCCAGACTGGCTGCCATGTTCAGCCCATGAGCTAAAAAAAGCACAGCGTCAGCAAGACTTGTGGCTGCTAAACCATCAAAGTAATGGCACATGTTTGTTAGTTGAGAGTTATTAGATACAGTCAGATGAGGCAAATTACATTTATGTGAGCTACAAATCATTGTGCATTCCGGTAGGTCAGTAAAGCACAAGAAGGCAAGTGAAGTTGGTGTGACCATGGCTGTGAGAGGTGGGGCTTAAGACCTTGGTGCAGAGTGACCCTCCTCGTCTTTCTCCAAGTTGGACCCAACAACACGAGCGTGGTGGCACTGACCGAATTGCTGTCCGCAGTATAGTTGGTTATTCAGATTCCTTCCCATCACCATTCCTCGCAGATGCACAAGCCCCGGCCAGCTTGGACTCCCTCCCCTACTGTGATGTGCGACTTCTACCATGACTTGGTATTTGGCCAAGTGCAGTGCATGCCTGCATGTCATCGTGTGCGTGTGCACGTGTGTGTGTGTGTGGCCACGGAAGTGTGCATGCTGGATGCAAAAGGGGTCAAGAGGTTATGTGGAATAAATATCCACACTGGCGATCCTCAATGAAAACAAACACCAACAAACCTGGGAGATTGCAAACTGTACAGCTTACTAGACATAGCAAACTGTACTGTTAACTGGACACGACAAACTGTACAGTTTATTGCAGATGGCAAACTGTACTGTTAACTGGACACAGCAAACTGTACTGTTTCTTGCAGATGGCAAACTGTACTGCTGGACACAGCAAACTGTACAGTTTATTGCAGATGGCAAACTGTACTGTTAACTGGACATGGCAAACTATACAGTTTATTGGAGATGGAAACCATACTGCTGACTGGAGACGACACTGTAGGATATGTGGGACCAATTCCCCAGCTGGTACCGTCTAACAGTTGCTCAGTTCTGGCAGGTTATAAAACCTGCACCGTAACATCACTTTCAAAAGGTACACTTACATACTACCAGTAAGTGCATGAGCTATTAACACCCCCAAAATGTCGCTGTGAGCAACATTTTCACAAACACCCAAGCGGTGATGTTAAGCAGCAGCAACCTTGGTCACTCAGTTTGTTTGATAAAAAACACACATTAAAGACAAGAAAGAAGGCAGCCTACTGATCCACTGGTCACTCAGTTTGTTTGATAAAAAAAACATTAAAGACAAGAAAGAAGGTGGCCTATTGATCCAATGGTCATGGATTTTGTTTGATAAAAAAAACAAAAAAACATTAAAGACAAGAAGGGGGTCTACTGATCCAATCACAGTTATAAACTGGAAAATAATGCATCGAGTTTAACATGAATCACAGACAATTGTGCTAAAGCTACAGTAGACATGTTAATAACAGACACGGTCAATCCATTCACAAAATGAATTTTATTGTTCACAATAAAATTCGAGCATCCAATATTCGCAATTACAACACTTTGTTCTTCCGTGAGTTGTTTCAGTATTTACCACCCATTGATTGTCCCTCCAATCTGGAGGGGGAAAGCCTAATGAATTACATCCAAACTGTGAAAAACTAAAAAGAATTTCAAAAAAAAGAAAGAAAGCAAGCATCAGAGGAAAAGGGAAGTAAGAAAAAAAACACGCATACAGTACGGTCGAGAAAAAAAAAAAGCAACTAAATAATAAAACCCTACCCAACCCCTGAATAAAACTGACATGGTAAAAACACTATCATGCTATGGTCAGCCCTGAAAAGCAAAATACGTTAGAACTTCCAACTTGACCTATGCTTCAACTCTATTTGCAAAGAAAGAAGGGGAAACCGAAAGCTGTTTGCACAAAACTGTTAAGACACAGATGCAAGAAGAATATGATGAACAACAATGACGATGAAGTGAAGGTTTGATGCCCCCAGTGATGTCCAGTCTGTGATGGGGGGGACTGTAAAAAAGAAGTTCGGTTGCCTGTTGAATCGTGCCTGCGCACATCTAATCCTCCCGTCTTCACTCACTCACGATTGCCAGTGGACGGTTGCACACTACACACATGGAAGAACCTTCTCTGGATTTGCTCACACACTGCCTTCCCCACCTTTGTGACTCGAGCTGTGAGATCTTAATGCACAAGTCGCTTGTCAGAACTGTCACTTTTGTCCGGACAAAAACGCTCAGGACGTCAGAGTTTTGACTTTCGGTCAATCAATGACAACTCCCACGCCTCTAGCCCTCCCCACAAAAAGGTTTTGCAGACATGAATATTTTTATCTTCTTTTCTTTGCACCTTAAATTTTTATATATTATCTTTGAAAGCCTCAAGGTCAGTCCATTTTTTAACACACTCCCATTACTAGCAAGGCTTCTACAGCTGAAGCAGGCATTCCAAGAAGTAGTCACACAAAATAGAAAGCACAGTGTGCCGCAAGGCAGATAAGGTTTCCAAAATCCTGAGAGAGTGAAGACAGGTTCCATTAGCTCGTGACCCTGGCACAGGTTGGTTGGTAGCCAAGGTGATGGTCAAAGTTGAGAAGTTCCAGGTCACTGGTTGCTGGGGCGGTTGATGCCACCCCGGTTGCCACCAGCTCCACGGGGAGGTCCACCCCTGGGTGCTCCGCCACGCATACCTGTGGGCAAAAAATCTCACGTTTTGTTTCTATTTTTCCAGCTGGCACATGTGATTTTTTGTTTGCATCAAATCTGTCATCGTCAAGATAGATTCCATTTCGGTCAGGCAAAATCTGGACTCTTTCAGTGCCAGTATCATATTCACATTTCTACTAGCAGAGCAGTGTGCTAGCCCTAGGTCAGTATGAATCTATGCTAAAGAAATATGCCTTACTGTTAACATTCTAATGAGTCACAGCCCATCCCTGATCAGTTAACTCACTACCATACAAAACTGAACTAGGCTGACTTGAAAAGAAGAGTTGCCTCCTTTCTGAACTATGGTTGCAGGTTTCAAAAAGGAAAGATTATTGCACCACCAAACTCTGTGTATACTTTACAATTTCACCACACACATAAACAGCAATGCGTGACTCATCAACTTTCACAAATTTCATAAAGCTTTACCCTATGTGAGTGTCTGTAACAGCTTCTTTACCTTCTATTTCTTTGCATGAAGGCAAGTTGATATAATTTTCAGAATCAGAATCAGAAGATCACGGTGCCTAAAAATGTGGGGCATATAACTTATCAGAAGGCAACACCATGGCCTTGCTACCAAGGTCTCAGACACACTGAGTGGTAGGGATTTGTTCAGGTCTCTTCTGTTTGACCATGAGACTGAGCACAAGTGATTGTGGGACAATTACAAAGCCAACAACCTCACTCATGTGTTCAAAAACCATCCAGTGTGTACAAACAATCCTGGACGCAAGCACCCTACTCAGTAGGACTTTTCTGGACCACACAACAGTGACAGCTACAAACTTTCTCACTGGCTGAATGAAATTTTTAAGCAGCCCATCACAAAGCACATTCTCTGTTAGGGTGATGAAATTCTCAGAGGACAAAGCAGTCTCTGTTAGGGTGATGAAATTCTCAGAGGACAAAGCACAGTCTCTGTTAGGGTGATGAAATTCTCAGAGGAGATAATGGACAAGTTAAAATTGCCATAAAAGCTCTAAAATATCTCACTCGAAAAGCATCACAAAATAAATGCTGACATTTAGTTACCATTGACATGAACAGTTAGGCTAACTAACAACACTGTTTACCGCAAACTCTTTTTGCACCTCAACAACAAAACACTTCAGATGCTCACAAGCAGTCACCCACAGAAGATCTTCGCGCAACTGGCAGCTATAACCTCTGCAACAGTTCCTATGCTACTATCACGCTTCTCACACAAAATCTCACCTCCAGCGCCGCGGCTGTTGCCACCACGGGGAAATCCAGGCCCGCCAGCACCACCACGTTTCTGGAAGGGGGCAGATCCACCAAAGCCATTGGTGTTGTAACCTTGGTAACTGTCTGGCCGATAGTCACTGCGGGGCGGGAAGCCTTGGAAGGAGGCACCTCCTGCAGCAAATGCATAGCAGTGAGACACTTTAGTCACAAATGCACGGGCGACACCTTTTGAGGGAGAAATTCAGTCGCCATCATACAGGCTAAAGTTTGAGAATGCCGCCCTGGAAATCCCACCCAACCGGCATCACAAACTGCAACAACACGCATCTGATTGCAGTGCTAACACAACTATGTCTTCGACACTGTCCACATGATCATTAGGGCAGAGCAGAGGTGGCCAACATAACTGCGTAACAGGCATAAAGTGCAGCATTACCACTTTTCGTACAGCCAAGATCCCAACAAAGGCCCCTAACCACACCTCGCCTCCCGTCACACCTCATCAACATGTCCATGTCACAATAACAAAACATCTCACACCAGGCAACAACACCAACCACATTCATGTTCCTCAACACCAAAGCTCACCTCTGTTGCCAGGGCGACTGTTGCCATTCTGGGGTCGGCTGTTGAAGCCATTCTGCATGGCATTGCCATTGTTGTTGCCACCACGACCTCCACGCTGACCTCCACGATAGCCACCAGGACCACCACGACCGCCTCGCGGGAATCCTCCAGTGGGGAAACTGTTGGCTGCTAAATAAACAAAAAAAATATTTGTTCACAAATGAATGATTGCTCCAGAGTTATCACAGATTCAGCTGCTACTCCATACCATTACTACACATGTTGGATAGTGTTTCAAAGAATTTGTGTCTGAATTTAATTTAGAATGCCCGATTTCTTTACTAACCACTTCTGTCAACAGCAGCAGCCACTACCAAATTTGAATGGGCATCATGTGACGCCATCAGTGCTGTCAGGCCTCTTGGGTCTTGGCTCTCAGCTTTTCCGCAGTTCAGTCCATTCTGTCATCACTTTCATGCACAATCACACACAGGGTGATGTCAAAGTGGCAAACATAACAGTGTCTCATTCACAACACATTCACAGCATGCACACACACACACTCACAGACTCACAGAAAGATACACATACACGCTTACAATCTTGATAAACACTCTAACATTATATATAAATATACATACGCATATATGTTAAGACATGCACACACATACCACATAAATGACACATGATGATTGCTTTTTCAGGGTTCTTACAAACATTTCCACCCAAAATTCACTAACTTGACACAAACTTTCAAGATCATATTTCTGCACAATTCAAAGTCCAAATTGCATAGATTGTTCATCTATTTAACTTTTAATCACAAAATTCAGAGACCAAATTTTGTAGATTGCTCAACTATTCAACTTTCAATCAAGCTCTTCACCTCAGTTCCAGACATCAAATTATCACCATTTCATGATTATAGTTCACACATGGTAATAAACAGCTGCAGCATAAAGCAGCATCCAACTATAAACTCGGTGGTAACAATGACCGGTCAGTCTGAAAAAAGCAGCATCCAACTATAAACTCAGTGGAAACAGTGACCGGTCAGTCTGACTGGAGAAGTCAAAATGAACAAACTTTGAAAGACCTCACTTGAACTATTCATTTGTCAGGCTTGCAAGGCCTTAAAAATGACACATTATTTACCCCAAACTTTCAATGACAGCCAAAGACAATGTACCCCCCCCCCCCCCCCCCCCCAAGAAAAATGCCAAGGCTGATCATCTAAACAGCACCATGCAGTCTGGCTTTGGGGGTTCTCTTTTTCTTGTTGGTTTAGAGAGAAATGCCAATTTGTTTCCAGCATGGACATCTACAGTAAGGAGGGAAAAGCACCCATGCAACATACTAACAAAACACCCACACACCGCAGCAAACACAAACCCATCACAGTAACGACAACACCTCTGAACACTAACCTTGTGCGAAATCACCGGCAGCCTGAGCAAAGTTGGGTGGAGAGGGAAACTCAGAACTGACCGTGGCCGAAGCAGGGAGGGGACGCGACTCCGTGGGGTTGCTGGCCTGGTGGGGAGGCTGGGTGGGGGGCTGGGTGGGGGTGGGGGTTGGCGTCTGGGTGGGGAGCTGGGGCGGTTGAGGCTGGGGCTGCTGGGGCTGGGTGGGTGGGGGCTGTGACGACAGGTTTGGCAGGGTGGGGGGCATCTGCGAGTACATGGACCGCGACTGGAATTCGGTGGCGCTGGCATTCAACTGGAATTTCTTCTCCTGCCCAGCCAGCTGTGACACATCCTGAAAGCAGAGACAAGGGGTTAAAAAGCAGCAGCTACTACTGTTGCACTCATGAAAAATGGGACATACCTCAGGCAGGCTATGGCAGATGTGTCAGGCAGCATTGTGCCGGTGATGATATCCCAAGTTACTAGCAGCCTGGTGCAGACAAGCGAAAATGGACACACAAACAATTTGAACCCTGTGTCGCTGATCCTGAAGGTAGCACTACAATCTGTCTCGGTGATACTCTGGGTCATGAAAACGCACCACTATACCAATTTATTCTTGCTCATGATGGTGCAAAATCATACTAAGTCTGGCTGCGTACTTGGCAATGTTCAGGCTCACTACCAGATATTAGGATTTTTAAAAGATCTGAAATTCAGGTTTTTAATATTTTGAGAGAGAAAAGCGGCTAAAAAAAAGAAGCTAACTTGTGTCCATTTTCATTAGATCAAAGATTGGGAGCACTTTTCTAATCCAAATTTTGATGCTTGTTTGCATGGAGGCTGAGAGCAGAAGAGAGAGATGAAGTGTGAGTTACGGAATCAGTGTTTTTTTTGGTAATGTTTGGGCTATAACCTCACAAAAACCAACCCCTGGCTTGTTTGCCTTCTACATGTTGATCAAAGATGGACTCAATGCATCAGAAATGTGTGCATTATTACCACTGTTACCATAATTTCTGGACTACACAGCGCTTCTGAATATAAGGTCCCCAGGGCATAAAAGACAACCAAAACCCAACAAGCGCATGCATCTAGCACAAAAGAAAATGCCATAATAAAGTGGAAACAGTCAGTAAATTTGTTCTTCACAAAAGGTTTAACTTGATCAGAACATAATTTTCCAGACAAACAGCACGGCAGATAATAATCAGGGCTGCTGTCATTTTCTCTTTGGGGTTTCATAATCTTCTACCTTCAAGTAAACGCTGCTAAATGCTGACAGCATGTCTAAGCCTTGATGGTCATTCCTGGGATTGCGTCCTGTTAATTGCCGAAAAAACGCCACTCAATCCAAGGCATGTGGTTTCTGTTTCAATCTGATACCGAGACCAATTCAAGTTCAAAATAATCACCATCATGCTTCAGAAAACATTATTCACAGCAACGGCTGGGTTCAAACCTGAGGAGAAAAGTATCACCTTGCAGTCCAAAAATTACAGCAGGCTCCAGCATGGCGGCACAGATGTCCATCCAGCCAACTCACCTGCTGAGACTGCGAGGGAGGCATGGGGATGGAGGGGGGCAAGTCAAACTGCGCCGCTGGCTCGCCCGTGCCTCGTCCCTGTCCCATCATGCCGTGCGAAGAGTGCTGTTGCGAGGGGGCGGCTGCACTGTCTTCCACCGACGCTTGAAACAGAGCGTCAGCCACCACACCACCGGAAAGGTTCTGTGAGTGCGAGAGGCCAGCCTGAGCAAAGCTCTGGCTGGCACCGCTAAAGTCCAAGTTTGACTGCGTCAAGCTCTGCTGCGACAACGACAGGGGATCCTGAGACTCACTGTCGCATGATTGGTCAACCATTGGTGGCGCGGGGAAGCCGGAGGGCAGCAAGCTGGTCTGCGGGGGCTGGGAGTTGACAGAGGGCGGTCGCATCATGGGCTGGGCAGCCACCACTGCTGGGTCAATGTGAGGGGCTGGAACAACAGGCAGTTGACAAGTCAGTCCACACACACCTCCTTTGCTTCTTTCCAAGCAATTAAATGTATATATGTATGGGGAGGGAGGGAGAGGCCATGAACATATGTACGGACACAAGTGTGAGTGTCAGTGAATGTGCATGCATGACTGTGAGTGTACACGTTTGAGAATGAACACATGGCACGCATATGCACGTGTCTACGAATCTGCGTGTATATGTGAGAAAGCAATACATATTTAACTGGCTTTCAACCCCCAGTCAACCATGACAATGAGGGTGAAGACAGGGAGTGTGTGTGTGTGTGTGCGCATGTGTGTGGATGTGAATGTATGTGTGCACACAGACATGCATGCATGTGCTTAAGAGCTAGCTGCTACTTTATGACAGCAAGAAACTTTCAGCAACCAACACTGGACAATAATTTAATACACTTCAGATGGACAATAAGTTACTTTGTTTTGGACGGCAGTGAGCAGTTTCCTCAACAACTTACAATCTTCAATCTCGGAATCCTGCAGAAAGCTGAAGGTGCCCCTGACAGAGGAGATTATCTCTGGCAACGGTCGTGACTTGGCAGGGGGGATCGGCTGTGGTGGTGGTGCCTGTGTCTGTGGTGGCTGGAACGCTGCGGGGGTGGTGGAGGTGGTGGTCTGTGTGAAGAAGGAGCTGTTGGGAGCTTCCTGCGTCACCACTGATGGTGCAACCTGGCAGAAAACACAGGCTTCCTGGTTCGAGTACTGGACTTCCTCACCAAATACGTCTTGCTAGTCTTTCCAATAACTGATGTAAGTTGAGGGTAAAAACTAAATTTATTTTCTAGTTAAAACACTTAGCAGGCACAAGGCTAAAAAGCCTTTGAGCCACAATATGAAATGTTCCCCTGTGGAGAGAAAGGCAAGGACAGAGTGAACCACCAACAGAAAAACAATAAAGGAACACTGAATGAATGAATCAACCCCTTAATGAAGAAGATGAAGGAGAAAAATGAACAAACTTATTTGTTACATCCAGCCTTCTTCCATCATTTTCCTGCCGCCATCATGGCCCAGCACCAAGCAGACGATCAAAACAAAGCAGAAGACATGTCAAAAGTTTCTGGTCTCTGACATACCTGTGAGTGTGAAAGAGAGCTCTCTTCAAGATCAGAAGCAGACTGCTGGACTGTGGCATTGTTCTGCAGATCGGCTTCGTGGACATCGTTGAAAGTGTCAGTGGGGGTGGGAGCCACAGGGGCCGGGGTTTCCTGTTCCTCCTTCTCCTCCTCCTTCTCCTCTGCTGGCTCTGCACACAACAGTCAACAAGCGTGCATTACAGTTCACAGCAAACCCCAAAACACCTAACATGTCAATGCATCAGACTAAAATAGATCCATGTGCAGCAGTAAATTTTAAAAATTCACACAGTACACAAAAATGCTTATCATGCCCAATGCCAGAGAAACGTTAGAAGATTTCAGAGAACAAGACCTGCATGCAGAGCAGTGATCAACACAATCTGCTGGCTTCACCTCCGAAAGACATGTCAGAGTTGACAGTGGGTCAATTCAGCCAGAACTAGCACGCACAAATAATATGGGGATAATGAAGTTGAACCTCTCCATTTCCCCATCCCACCCACCATCCCTGTCCAACTTAGTCCCAACCCCTACAAAATACAAATTTCCACGCAGGTCTGATTTACTTGGGACAACTTACAGAACAAACCCAAAAAACTGATTTTACAATGCAGATTTATTCATTTCTCCCCCTCCTTGATTTCTGAATAAAAGTTATCTTTCCATATTTGCATTCAACTCCATTCTGAGCCATAAATCCCTTCATTTCACCTGGGCTTTCATTCCCATCCCTTTCTCTCTTCTATACATGATCGCTCCATCCCATTTCACACAGAACTAATCAGTAATCCACCATCTCAATCAGCCCTGCACCCCAATTGTTCTGATCCACCCTCTTAATCAGTTCAACACCCTAATCACTGATCCACCCTCTCAATTAGCCCTGCAAATCATTCTGATCCACCCTCTTCATCAGTTCAGTACCCTGATCACTGATACACCCTCTCAATCAGTTCTGTACTCTAACTGAACCATGAACAAGTTCTGTACCCTAACCATTTTGAATCCCCATTTCAGCACCCTAATCATTCAGATCCATCCTCTCAATCAGTTCTGTACTCTAACTGAACCATGAACAAGTTCTGTACCCTAACCATTTTGAATCCCCATCTCAGCACCCTAATCATTCAGATCCATCCTGTCAATCAGTTCTGTACTCTAACTGAACCATGAACAAGTTCTGTACCCTAACCATTTTGAATCCCCATCTCAGCACCCTAATCATTCAGATCCATCCTCTCAATCAGTTCTGTACTCTAACTGAACCATGAACAAGTTCTGTACCCTAACCATTTTGAATCCCCATCTCAGCACCCTAATCATTCAGATCCATCCTCTCAATCAGTTCCACAGCCCATCCTGATATCAGTGTTTCTATCCTTGCTTTGTGTGCATGCTTCCATTAATACTCTACATTCCCAATTCTTTTGTAGCACTAGCTGACATGGTGAGACAAGAAAACATTCAAGTTATGCCACTCGCTACGCAATCTATCTGTGATTTCCACGAACGCCCCTCAATTTTCACCGTGGCAGTCAGGACCCGGGCCCCAAAGCACACCACCCAAACCCTGACCAACCGGCCTCTGTGGACCATCCATTTCAACAAGCATCCTCAGCATCTGCACAACATCCCTCCCCTTTCTCACCTGCTGAAGCCTCCTCAGTCTCACGGACACGCTCAAAGTAGCCGCAGCCGTCAATGAGGTGGATGAGTTCCAGCAGCTCCTTGTAGGTGGAGCCAGCAACTGGGCGATCACGGCCCTCCAGCAGACTGATCATATGCTCGCCTGCTGTCGTGAGACTGGTGGCAAAGTTTTCCTCTCCATCCCGCGTCGGACTTATCAGCTGGAACAGCTCATCTAGCGACGTCAGGTTGTCTTCCGTTAATACCTGAACACAGTCAAATGTCGTCATTTCATCTGAGTAAGAAACACATGCATCATAGCTACCAAAGTTAATTCTTCTGTGACGGAATGTAGCAAACTCATTCACTAGTGCAAACTTTAAGCTATATACTCGAACACAAAATCACAGCAGAATAATTTGCATGAGCAGACTGTCCGTGCTCAAACCTGCAGTCATATCATCCTCAGGAGCATTTTACATACCTGGGGTCATGCTGACTTTGACTGATCTGCATCAGCTGACACACACCATTATGTATTTTGTGTCAGTAGTACGAAAAATACATGCAGCAGAACCAACACTACAATCAGCGCGCAAACAAAGCCATAATGACGCGGAAACTTGACTGTAGTTGTACTCAAAATCTAACAGTGAGTAGACAAAAACAGTAATCAGACAGTCGAACCATGTACGAGAATTAAAAGTAGGCAGTGTTGGATATAAAGTGCACTCCTTGAAACCTGGCTTAAAAGTGAACAAATCCACAGAGAAGGCACTCTTGAACAGAATGTTTGACACTGGTGGTTCCAAAGGCGATAAGCAAAACCTCATGGCTCAAATATAAATGACAAAGCCACAATCTGGGAATGTGGATGCTTTCGGTGAATTTGTCATTCACAAAAAGGCTGAATTGATTAGAACATCATACGCAGCATCATTTTCAGAAAATATACAGTCCAGCATATGATGTGTCAGTTAACCCTTTTTCATTTGAACGCAACCCCTGCATACTTCAGTACGCTTTTTCGTACACTCAGTTTGTTTAGCCTCTCTTTTCCTATCTCTCTGTGTGCATGAACACAGAATACCCAAACAGCTGAAAACAAAATGCAATTTCTCCGCACATCATTGAAACAGGAAAGAGCGGCACTAACGGTACATACCACAGCCCCATGCTTGCCGGTTTTGAAGTGCTGTCGCACATTCTCCGAGCCCAGCGAGTCAAGCGTGGACTGCACCAACAGCACGTCCACCATGCGCTTCAGCTCGTTTGCAGCCTTCTCCTGCTTCTCCCGCTTCCCTTGTTTCTTCTGCTGCTTCTCAATCTGCAGGACACACAAGGTAGCGCCGTGAAGAAAAGGGAACACCCACAATCACAGTACAAACACCCTAAGCACTTGTAATGCTTGGGGTTACTTGTATTATACAAGTAACACATGATTACAGTATACTCCTATTTTCTCTTTAAACATCTAGTTGTTTCCATTGCCTCTTAAAACTTCAGGCAATGTTTTTCTGCAGTTCTCATTATCTCAGTGAGTTTTCTGTGGGGTATTTGTGCATGTGTGTGTGTATGGAGGGGGGGGGGGGGTTGTTGTCTGTTTGTTGTTTTCACAGAATTCATGCAGAAAATGGAGAAAAGTAGCCAGTTTCCTGTGATTTAACTGTGGCAAGCACAGGCCAGCAGGCAAGCACAACAGTGGCAGGTCTAGGCAGAACAAAGACCCCACACCCACAACTAAAAGTAAAAAAACCAACACATAATAAAAATACCCTTTAAGTTTAATCATCAGGTCCTTTATCCTTTGTCCTCAACAGTTTTCCCAAAATGTTACCCTCTGATGGCACTAATACTAAATGCTGTAAAAAAGTACAACTGTCTTTCATCAGGTTGTCCACTGTATTTATGTGCCTGTTAAAGCTCATATATGCTCCTCCCCATCTCCAAAAGTTTCATCACTGCTGTCTTTAAAAAGTACAACCTGACATTCAACAACTTACATCAGCAGCGACAGAGCTGAAGTTTTTCTGCAGCTCCCTGGCAAACTCCAAATTGACAATGACAGAGTCATAGTGCTTGATGGCTTCCTGCAACAGAAACACACACATTAAAAAATGGAATAGATGCATTCAGAGCAAACAAGACAATAATGACCAATTTTTTTCACCCAAAATTTACAGGAAAATCAGTGACAAATTTCACTTCAAGACCTGCAGGTGTAAATTCCCAGACAAAAATAAAGTTACCTGCATTTCAACAAACAGCATTCAAAGACTGTTAAAATGATATCACAAACTGTGATCGACATTCACAGGTTGCAAATCTTACTAATCATGATAACAAACAAAAGAATTACCCTCACTTCTGTTAACCTACTTCTAAGTTATAGTTATACTAAATGTTCATTTTAAAAATCTTGCTTTGCTAACAAAAATGCAGGACAGTGTTTGGAAATGAACCTCCTAGTAAGTAGTTCCACAAACATATCAAATTCAACTATTTCAACAATGAAAACTGATGGCCTGCTAAAAGGGAGGGAGGGAGCTAAAAATGCCTTGGACTCAACTACCTTCTGTTCTTTCTCCAAAGTCTCTCCCGCAGCCTGCTTGCTGCGGACTGCATCCAACTTGGACTGAAACAAACATCAACGGAGAGTGAAACATAAACTGAAAGTGAAACAAACATTGATTTATATCTGAACCAACTACTGATATTTTGGAACACTAGCAAAACAGGACTGCTTTTTCTTCTTTTTTTACAAAAAAATAGCTTTCTTGGTTCTCAAAGCAATATGCTGATCAAGAAGGCTGATTATTCTCAAACATCAACATAAAAAGAATCCAAATAAAAACTTACAAATCAATTTTTTTTTTAAATGCTGTTGATCTTTTGATCAGTGTACAATCCTCTTCAGTCAGTGACTGTGATGACTGCACAACTTGAATGCAGACTTACTACAATGCTAGAAAACACTGTCAAATGTCAGCTGGCCTAACAGTTACTGGCAGCCTCTCTGGTCTTGTATTCTATGAGACATAAGCATTTGTACCTGATTTTAAAAAAAATAATTAAAAACTGGGTCTGAGCTAGGACACTTGCTAGATTCCTAGAAAACACTGTCAAATGTCAGCTGGCCTAACAGTTACTGGCAGCCTCTCTGGTCTTGTATTCTGTGAGACATAAGCATTTGTACCTGATAAAAAAAAAAAAAAAAAAAATGGGTCTGAGCTAGGACACTTGTCAGTCCAACTAATTATTACTCCTGAATTGCTGAAAGACATTTTTTTTTTTTTAATGACAGAACCCAGTCCTTGACAGGAAGGATTTTTTCTTTAACAAGACTACAGCTGGTGGTATAGAAAACACATAACATTACTGCTTGCAGGCAGTAAACACTAGGGTATAAATTTCCTAGTTTAGCATCAGAAAAATCAGGAACACACTTGATTTTTCATGCAAATTAGACATACTTTCTTTTCAGTTTATTCAGTGAGGTCACTTTTGTTCATTTTCACAACAGTACCTTCATCATAGCAGGGTATGACAATAACTTTTTTCCCTAGTAGATGAATTTTCTACTTGCCCAAGTGGCAAAACTAGTTGCCCATGCCAGATTCTTAAAATCAACCATTTTGATTAAAATAGGTGATCTGTTTGTCAAATGGATTTTGAAGGGTAGAAAGTGTGATAAAAAGTACTAAGTAGACTGATACATACACACACACACACAAACCAACTTCCCCACAAAGTTACATAAATTTGTAACATTGTTAATCGCCAGGTCCATGCTTGAAAGAGATAAAAATTCAGTAAAGTACTCAAGCTTATAATAATTTTTCTGCAGTGGTACCTCTCTCAGTACTCATGGTATCAGCAATGAATCATCATTGCAGTACAGAATGTGACTGAGCATAACTGCCTCATTCTGTCACGACTTCTGTGAAAGCCAACGTGCAGTTACTGTTCATTTCATTCCAACACTGTAACAGTTCTAATTTCAGAATTTTAATTATTGTTAATATTAATGACCCAAACAGCCATGCATGCCCCAAGCCATGACCCAACATAGCCCAGGCAGATTGGATCAGTGGTTGTATTTTTTAACACAGGGAACTGTGCCAAACCTGCACCACATACATTTCTTTCTTTTCTGTGTTAATAAAGGATTCAGATTTATGCTAGTTTATTCCTGCCTTCATTATCTGTTATTTAAGAATGAGAAAGTTTTTTGTTTGGTTTTTTTAAGGCCCAATGTTTCCCCTATTTCCACGATAAAACAAGATCGCGAGTCAGGAGTAGTGTCCCTTTGCTGAACAGAAATTCCCGATCAGAACATGTTTATTAATTTAAACCTTTCAGCGGCCACAATTAGGCCTTTTAAAATGCTCACTGATTACACTTTGGATCTGACACCCCCTTTCTCCCCTATCCCTCACCCAAAAGAAAGAAGACGAAGAAATTTCTTTAAAATTCCCACTAGTACTGGCATAGTTGTGGCCCATGTCGTCATTGCAAACACCCCAAGCATATTCTTTCATCTGCACTTGGGAACAAACTTCCTCTCTTTTGACTGGGATCTGTTACAGAGTTAGCTTTCAGCTTTTCAAACTTATTTTTGTTTCCATCCCCCCCCCCTTCTTCTTCCGATGCTCCTTTTAAAAAGCTCACACAAAAAGCTGAGTGCGAGCCATGCTTCACCACAAATAAAGAGCTAGCTTCTGATTGGCTTAACTGCACTGGCAAGCCAATCACATGCTACGACACTGAAGTCAGTCGGTTTGATGATGTAAAAGGAAACTGATGTTGCGACTGTCACAGTGACTTGGAATCTAGTGCTTGAATTGAAATATGATACTGTCAATAAAAAAATATATATAAAAACTGATAACAACTTGCCCGGTCGGGCAGGCCACTGAGATCTTCACCTGCCCGACCAAGTAAGTTACCTGCCCCAGGCAGTCCTTATTGTCTTACCCTGCATAGACCCCACTTCACAACAACAACAAAAAGTATCCAGCACACTTCACAGCACTCTCACTGCTGTCATTTCATCAGTTTACCTGATCACATAAGGTGTTCAACTCATTTGCAACTTCAGTTAATATCAGAGTTTGCATTAACCAGCAATTTCTGGTATTTTACCAGATAAGAAATAGGAATAGATAAGAATGTACCTGAAACAAAATCATTAATCTGTCAGATATATTGGCTGCTATTTTGTTTGACCGGTTCCAAAAAACAATAAGAAATGTAGCACAGTGGCTTGTATTTGTAAGACAGTGTGTGTTGTATGTACGCATGCATGCAAGTGTGTGTTTTAGGCAAGGGAGCTTGGTGGTACAGCTCTGGTAGTAGTATCGGTGATAATGCATCTGACCAGTTACAGTGATTATCTGACCAGTTTCCATGAACAACAGTTGCCAACTTACAGATGTCGCGCCAGCTTGAAAAATGTCTAGTGCAATCACTAGTTAATTAATCTGTACTGTTAACTGTAAAACTCCACTTCAATGCAATACTGGATATGGAGCTGGCAAGTTTTGTTCACAGATGTTTGTGGTTTTAGCTGTGTTTGTCATTTGGTTTTTATTCTTCTTTTTGTTTCTTTATTTGTCCTTCTGTCTTGCTGGTAATTTCACTCTTCCACTCATCAGACACAACATCCAAATGAATGGCAAAAT
>JABMCL010001863.1:467500-530000 GCA_018857735.1 Alviniconcha marisindica | reverse complement strand
GCACGGACTGACGCGCCTGCAAACAGTATATTTTCTGCTCTCAGTGCTATGTGTTTCGATGAAAATCGTTTCACATGACAGTGCAAAAAAGAACTGAGACAGAAACAGTTCATGGTTTCACGTTTTGCACTTTTATTGGTCGTTTTCAAGTGGCATCATGGCAGTGAAGGGGTTAAAACAACAAAACTGAAAAGACAGCTAATCTAACGTTACGACGATATACATGGTCTTGATGTTCATAGAGAGGGGGGAACTGGTTTCAGGTTGTGAAGACTGCGGCGTAGTCAGTCACCCGGAAGGACTCGTGTGAAGGGTCTGAAGAAAAAGCCGTAAGAAGGAGGTTCCATTCAGAGAGTGTACGGGAATTGGGGGGGGGGGGGGGGGGGGGGGAGAGAGAGAGAAAAGGAGTGTAAGATGAACAAGGTGTTGTGTCTGTTCCTGGTGCATTATGTGTGCATTATGTGTTTGCTCAGATCAGATTTTGGTCATGCATATGTTTATTTACTGAAATTGTTGTATGCAGCTTTTTGCGTGGCTGATAGTCGTAGGGCCGAAACATTTTTATTTTGTGTATTGCATGTACTTATACACTTTTGGTTTTGGGGGACATTTTTTGTTTTTGTTTTTGTTTTGGTGTGGCGCAGTGCCTTAGCGGCCGGATTTGGCTAGGTATCATGTGCCATAGCGGAAATATCAATTGTTATTGTTGTCGTTGTTGTTGTTCTTCTTCTTCTCATTATTATCATTATTATTTGCAAAGAGCCTAGCTCTGGAGTGTTGGACTGTATCCAGTCCGGGTGGGTTTTTAAGTCATTCATATATGTCAATGCAGGCTTTTAAGAGCAGGCCGGCGAGGGCTCGATTTGGCGGCAAAACAAAACAAAAAATCTTCACTGAGTTTTGCCTACCCACGCAGTGAACTCAGTGTTGAAAGTTATTTCAGTTCAGTTCAGTTCAGTTCAGTCAAGATGGTATCTCTGCGCTCGGAAAAGCCCATATGCGCTCCACCTCGTCTCTCAGAAGTTTCCCCAAAAGTTGCCTTTGAAACGGCTCCACTGAATGTTCGTCTGACTGGCCATGGCCCTCTCTCGTCCTTTCAAGGAAGATCTGATGAAGTGATGCTTAATGTCCTCAGATGTCAGTTGACATATTAGGGACAAGTTATGACCAGTGCCGGAGCACGGTTCAATAATTCTTTACGTCCACGGAAACCAGAAGGCTCGTCAGTTAGGACGGACAGCCCAGGACGGCCACCTCGACTCTCACACAGCTCCTGAACTATGAAGGAAGATCGTCCAGCGCTTCTTCTTTCAACACCTCTCTCCTCCAGGCGATCGATCAGTGGTCTCAGTGTTTGTGACGTCAGAGACCTACGTCACGGATCTCGCGCGTATTTCGAGATTAAAACAAGCAGACGAAATTCGGCCTGATCGGCATGCATTTCTTCCTTCGTAAACATACTTACTTTCATGGCATTTACATTTTATTAGATTTAAAGGTCATGTTATGCACTAGACTTTCGTAATTGGGTCGATTTTCAACGTTCCGTTGCAAACAAAAACTGCCTTTACAAGCCCTTTAAGATAAACTGCAGTGAAAGTTAAGATAGACCGCCGAATAGTAGTTTGGGCTGGAAAAGACCAGATAAAGGCGTTTAGCCTAAGTACATCTGATTACCGGCCATATTACATCCGGGGATATTTTCGGCTCCAAACTGAATGGTATTATATCAGGAAGAGTCGAACGGGGGGCCTAGGACAGTACCTTAGGGTACTCATAGTGTACCTTCTAGTGCCACTTGCTGTATCATGTCCTGCCGGTCAGGAAGGACCACTGACAGACATTGATGGGCTAGACAGGCTAGTGACGTTATCCGGCGAGCTACACTAGGCCCACTCCTGATCAGTGTCAGCGGCTGAGTCCAGGCCGCGAGGATGCTTCACTGAGTCTGGTGCGTAGGATCATTGGAGGGGTTAGGGTCATGGCTGATGGGAGTTAAACAGGGTGACTCTAGTGGGCAGCGGAGTAGGCCTAAGCCGGCCGGGTTAAACAATTTGTTGTAGATCATTTTGATTTTATTAGGACAGTAATTTCAAGAGGTGGACCTCGTGAAGAGGCAATCAGTTAATTATATGCAGATTTGAAGAGATGAGTTTTTAAGGCTTGCTTGAAAGAAGATGTTGATACTGAGTGACGAACATCATACGGTAACGAGTTCCACTGTGTCGGGCCCGTGAAAGAAAATGCTCGTTGTCCAAACGTTTTTTAAAGTATGCAGAAACGGTTCATGGGTCAGAAATAAGAAGTTTCGGATGGATCAGACAGCAATCAAGACAGACGTAATTTACACTAAGATTGTAAAGATATGAAGTCGAAAGCTTTATGTCCTCAGATGTCAGTTGACATATTAGGGACAATTGTGACCAATGCCGAAGCACGGTGCAATAAATCTTTACGTCCACGGAAACCAGAAGGCTCGTTAGGACGGACAGTCCAGGACGTCCACCTCGACTCTCACACAGCTCCATGTGAAAGAATTGTAGCACAGAGTTGCGACTTTATACTGGATTCTTGAGACTACTAGTGACGTTTCGGAAGGAGGGTTTGATGTGTTCGTGCCGCTTGCGAGCTTTGAAGACATTGAAGTCTGGCTGCAGAGTTTTGGACCTTTTGGACTGAGTTTGTCAAGAACTGAGATGTTTTGGAGAACCTCAGTGATAGAAGAGAATTACAGTAGTCAAGTTTTGTCAAAACAAAGGCACAGAGGTGGGTTTTTGTAGCATCAATAGTGAGATAGTGACGGATGTTACTAGTTCTCCGAATTTCTATGTAGGCACTGAGATCCGCAGATGTTGGTGACAGGCTTGT
Source organism: Alviniconcha marisindica (assembly GCA_018857735.1). NCBI lineage: Eukaryota > Metazoa > Mollusca > Gastropoda > Provannidae > Alviniconcha > Alviniconcha marisindica. Next base: position 527,132 of record JABMCL010001863.1, on the reverse strand, counting down.
CCATTTTATGTGACTATATGCACAGCTTGATGTCAGTTGGATTTCTCATGTGTTCAGTTATGAATCACACTGAGACCCGGATGCTTGTTTACTGTAATTCAAGTTAATGTTTTATGATTGGCGTGAATGTGTGGTGACTGAATGTAGGCTTCGGCACCATGATGATGATGAAGTGATGCTTAATGTCCTCAGATGTCGGCTGACATATTAGGGACAAGCTGAGACCAATGCCGAAGCATGGTTCAATAAATCTTTACGTCCACGGAAGCCAGAAGGCTCGTTAGGACGGACAGCCCAGGACAGCAACCTCGATTCTCACATAGCTCCTGAACTATGTTTCGGCACCACAAAACATTCGTGCAATTGTACCGACACTTTGCAATAAAGTTGTATTGTAAAACTATATCAAGTTCAGTGTGTGGCCGGAAGGACTGACTCGTCGTAGTGGTGGTCTTGGCTCGTCAGTCTTCAGTTACGGCAGTGGCGGAGCGCTTGGCGGCCAGCCGACTAAGCTGACTCGAGCTGTTCGTATCAAGTTATGGTACCCGATCCCCCGTTCCGTACGCCGGCCGCGTCAGTCCATATTACACCGTATGAGTGTGCCTTTGTGGACGTTAAGCCTATGACACTCCAACGTTCCGCCGCCACGGCGACTGATCAATTCATTAGTGTAGTATCGCTGACCTCATTCTAGTACAACTTCTTAGTGTTGAACTGAAACTCAAGTCAAGTCAGTCACGGTCGGCCTGACAGTAGAGTACGGTTAACCGGCCGCCGCAGCGACCCCTTCAGTCAGCCTCTCTCTCTCTCTCTCTTCAGTTGTCAAAAGAAAAGTCTTAAAATTGGAGAAACCGAAGAGGAGTACTCTGGTACTCTTTTTCGTTAATTAAGTTAGAGCTTACACTTACAGTCTGTGTTCCTCTTTTAATTAATTTATGCTCTGGACAGGAACACGCCATTACTCAGCAGTTACCACGTGATTTCCCGCGCTTTCTTGTCCGGCAATCACAGACGGCGTTTCCGGTTGTTCCGCTTCGGGAGCCGAAGATTTGTTTACACTCACTATGGCGATAGTGGAGCACTTAGTCTTTCTACTGCGTGGCTCTTGCTCGGTGACGGTAAGCTGGTGTAGCCTATTTGTAGTATCGTGTGGCTCGAGATTTCGCCCACCTGTTGATAAAGCACTCTTCGTAGGATCGATCTTGACCTCTGTCTTTGTCGAAGCCACCAGTCTCGCTTTTCGTTGCCAGCCACGTGAAAGGTGCTTTGGAATGGACCCGCTGTCTGGTTGTGCGTTGGCGCTGCAGGAGACGTGATCATAGTCTGGCAGCTCAGGAAACGGGACGGTTGTGGAACTGAAGTAATAGTTGCGTGAGTTGTGTGACTGTGCAAGAGGATTGCCAGCTCTTTTTCGGCCGTGGGTTAATCCGTGGTGTTTTTATGCATGCATGATTTCTGTTCATGTGCATATCAAGTGCGCTGCCGGAGACTTGACACTGGGGTTGCTTTGACTGAGGGAGAAACAATTTATAACGCACAGGCGGAGCTCGGAGGTTTGTTTAATGGGCTTCCTTTGGGGCAGATTTGGGCGGACAGTCCTGTAGGTTTATTGCGCTGTCTGTAAACTGACTTGTTACAATGTTGCTGTTGTAGTTAGGACACGACTTGTTTAGAATGTTGCTGTTGTAGTTAGAGCACAACTTGTTAGAATGTCACTGTTGTAGCTAGAACACAACTTGTTAGAATGTTGCTGTTGTAGTTAGAACACCACTTGTTAGAATGTTACTGTAACTGTTGCAGATTCAGCTACTGAGGTGACAGGAACTTGGAAAGTAGCAAAAAAAATCTGCCTGGCATTTGCAAGGAAGTAAGGCCAATAGAACTTCACCTGTACTTTGATGATAGGATTAAAAAAAAATATATATATATATATATATATATATATATATATATATATATAATATACAATAATTTTATTGATCAGTAGTACTTTTCCTAACTGGAATTTTAATAGTAATGTCCATGATACTTGTCCATTTTCTTGGTTCTGAAATATTTGGGAACTTTTCCACAGTGGTCTTGCGCATCAGAAGGAATTGTATTCTATTCTGTGGTGATTTTGCCTCTTGATTTATTGTTTTTGCCTTCAGCAGATCTTTTTTTACCCTGCATGATTTTAGACCAAACATCTGGATTTCTGTACAGAAATGAATACAGTATAGTGTTTAAAGATAAAGTTGAGTTACCTTTTGTAAATTTCCATTAAAATTTTCAAAACAGAAGAGAAATTGTTATTCCAAGATCACTTGAGATAGGAAATCTCCTAATCATATTGATGTAATGTGTTCTACCCTATTCATCAGAAGGAACTACAGTATTTCGTTTGATACATTATACATGCTGAGTTCAACTCTAGTACTCTGATGCATTGCTTTTATTTTGTGTTCTGTTGCTTTCACATTCAGGAAAATTGGTGACTTTGGAGGAGAAAACTAACAGAAATGGCTGGTATAGCAACTAAGGTGGGTTGTTTGAATTGTTTCTTGTTTGTTTATTATTGTTCTCTCTCTCTCTCTCTCTCTCTCTCTCTCTCTCTCTCTCTCTCTCTCTCTCTCTCTCTCTCTCTGTGAATGTTGCGAAATTCCTAGCGTGTGCATTTAATCTAAGGTCATCTAAGAATAGTAAGATGGATGCAAATACTTGAGTATCACCCGATGTGGATATCCATAGAGCCACTCTGCAAACATGTGTGCTTATGTGCACATTGTAATGAATGTATAATTATTGGCAGATTTGGCTGAAGATGTCATTGAATGTATATTTTGGGTTCTGTGAGTCTCTTGTTCCCCCATTGAAAGGGGCTGTTGGCCTATTCAGTTAAATATGTCAGTGTCTCTCTCTCTCTCACTCTGTCTGTCTGTCTGTGTGTGTGTGTGTGTGTGTGTGTCTCTCTCTCTCTCTCTCTCTCTCTCTCTCTCTCTCTCTCTCTCTCTCTCTCTCTCTCTCTCTCTCTCTCTCTCTCTCTCTATCTCTATGTGTGTGTGTGTGTGTGTGTGTGTGTGTGTGTGTGTGTGTGTGTGAGAGAGAGAGAGTGAGACAGGCAGACAAACAGAGTGAGAGAGAAAGAGAGAGAAAGAGAGAGAGACACTGACACTGACAGAGTGTGTGTGAGCATAGTACTGCATAAATTGTGTCCATTGTTAAGAACCTTATCTTTAGAGTGTTGGGTTGCTGTGGAAGAAACAGCCCCGTGGGTGTCCATCACTCCTGACTCTTTAACACTGCCTGAATAGCCACAACAACAAAGCAGATGTTTCGTGTTGTATTGAGCAACTTTCGTATTATCATAAAGAGCCAAAATGTATAATGTAAAATTGTAAATTTTATGCAGTTTGGAAATGTCTGCAGAAAGGTTTTTCTGTGATATTTCACTCCAGAAGTGGGTTGTGTAAATAATCAGTTGCATTCAGTGCATACGGTAGAACAAATGATTTCAAAGAACTCATTTTGCAGCTCCCACTTCTTTTCTGTACAGACTAGAGATCTATCTTTTGCTTTCTTTCTTCTTTTTTCTTTGTCTGTCTTTGTCTGTTTGTTTGTTTGTCTGTCTGTCTGTCTGTCTGTCTGTCTGTCTGTCTGTCTCTCTCTCTCTCTCTCTCTCTCTCTCTCTCTCTCTCTCTCTCTCTCTCTCTCTCTCTCTCTCTCTCCCTTTGAGCCTGTCTCTCTGTCAGTCTCTGTCTCTCTGTCTCTGCCCTCTCCCTCTTTCCCTCCATCTTTCTTTCTCTCTCTCTCTCTCTCTCTCTCTCTCTCTCTCTCTCTCTCTCTCTCTCTCTCTCTCTCTCTCTTCGTCCTTCCCCCTTCCCACCAACCCTTCCTGTGTATATAATGAACCTTACAGTTTACTGGCAGTGCTTATCATTCATCTTTCCAACATATTATTTTGCAATTGCAGAGATATTTATGAATTTGAATACATTATAATGTGTACATCATGTGCACATTTTATGCTGCTGTTGGTCAGTTATGAACAAATGATGATAAAGCAGACTGTGTCACTCATGAACTGTGTTAAACACAGTGAAATGACAGCCTGGAGCCAGAGAACAGGAAAGAACCTAGCGTGCTGACTATTGATTCAACATTACAAAGTCATTGTGCTTTTCAAAGGCTTACATTTCCTCTGTGCTGGGGCCAAACATGGATTTATTGACGTCCCTAGTCAGCGTTGGGTGCTGAGTGCATTATGCATGGGATTTTCACATGAGATCTGGTGACAGGGCTGAAGAAGGGAAGTGGTTGTGAGATCAATGCAGCGCATTAAGCGTTGTCGTTTTAGCGGTGTGTTCAGCAGTATGGCATAGGGAAGGTGTCGAGCTCAATAGGTGAGATGTCAAGTTTGCGTAGTGGTCAGCACAATGACATCTGTAACTATAATGATGCGAGAGAGGGTGTCAAGATCAGATCAGCACAACACATGGTGTTTCGTTGTTTTACTGACTTGCAGAACTGTATTTTAATTTTAATTTTAAGGTATTGTAGGAGGAGGGTGTCAAGGCCAGTAAACTTGACCTTGACACCCTCCTCCTACAATACCTTTAGTATAGTACAGAAGAAGGGGAAAAAAAGATGCCCAAAACAACAAAAGGCTTTCAGTATTATCGTTTAACTGAAAGTTGGAGCTGGTTTGTCAAAAGCAGTAGAGCCAAGATAGGAACTGGTGTCAGTTTAGCAGAAGACCTTGGGTGGTGTTGTTTTGCTTTTTTCCACCAGCAATAATTTAAAAGGAACAAAGGCCCAATTCCAAAGATATGGTCATTCTGCCAAAAATGCAGGTGGCAGGTTACAGCTAAGCACACACACACACATGCATCCTATACTATGTGGCTTTGATCAGTAACAGACCTTGAGTGGTATTGTGTTACTGGTTTGTTCAGCACCATACCCTATAGCAAAGGACAAACACTGTCAAGGTCACTAAAAGACCTTGAGTGGTGATGTTTTACTAAACTGGTTTGTTGAGCAGTCCAGCAAAGGAGAGACAGTGTGAAGGTCAGTAAAACCTGAGACCTTGAGTGATAGTATCATAGTATACTGATAGTGACACTGTTCTACTCCTTTGTTTGGAAGCATTATGCTGCACAGCAAAACATGAACATTGTCAGTGATCTCTTTGAGTTTGACCTGATTCTTGCACAGTGCAAAGGAATTTTAGTACAGAAACCTTTTAGTACAGAGAATTTCAGTACAGATGAAAACTACATAGCTCAACCAAAAGGAGATAACTGGATTAGCTTTCCATCTCATTTTTCATCGTTTTTGTTTTGTTTGTTTTTTTACCATTAAACTGTTGTTTAAGTGTCATTTTGTAGCTTGATAAAGGGGATTACCCCAAAAATGTGTATGTTGTGTCTTGTCCTAATAAATGGCCTTCTTTTGAACCCTTTATGTGTTTGGATACTACAGAGAATTCTGTCTCGTCTTTCTGGTTTTGCATCAGTTTCACTGACGTGGTACCATTGTGTGCAGTGAAGGGGTTATAATTGTCGTGGTTGACATTTTCAGCTGTACAACCTGATCAAGCGGGGAGATGTTCAGAAAGTGCAGCTGCTGATTGGAGAGATCACGGATCCAGCCATCATCCTTGAAATTGAGAATGCAGTGAGTGGCCATCCTTAGTGTCTGTCACTAGTGTCAGGTTCATGTTGTTAATGTTACTGAATGTTCTTGTTCGTGATATTGATAGAAACCAAAAGCAGTGATCAAAATTGTTGTTTAGTCATTAAAGGAACTGACCTTCTTAAAACCTGTTTTGTCCAACAAGAAGATAAAACTGAAAGAAAAGTGTAATCAAGGATTTTGTTTTAAAATGCTCCTTTGATCTATATATATATATATATATATTTATTTATTTTTAATAAATTTAAATTTCATCAATAACAAGTGTATTGTAGCTCACACAATTTGCTCATACTGCCTTGCTAATCTCAGGCATGGAAATTGCATGCTCGTATTGCTGAGAAACAAAATGAGAGAGGCTGCAGGTAGCTGTTGATGGGCCAGCTGTGACACTTGATGGTGTTTTCAGCTCATCACCCAGTCCCATTAATCATCACAGATGAAAATCTGATTCTAAACTGAAAATAAAATCAACCAAGAATGAGGTCGCAAGTTTTGTTTGTTTATTTGCTTCCTTACTTAAAATATGAACATGTGTGTGTGTGTGTGTGTGTGTGTGTGTGTGTGTGTGTGTGTGTGTGTGTGTGTGCATCAGTTTCAGGAGACAGACCCTGTTAACCTGGCCATCAACTGCCGAGAGGAACAACTGGCTATCTACCTGGTGGAGAAAAGTTTCTCAGTCACCAAGCTCTACCAGGTGAGCTTTTTGTGAGAACTCAGTTCTCAAACAGACATTTTGTGTGTGATATTTATGAAACATGTTCAGAACACTGTGTTGGGGGTCATGAACAGGCCCCTAATCCTCCAGTCCTGACAGTGTAGAGTAGTACTAATATTTACAACAGGCAAAGTTGTTTTTATTTCTGGCTTCAATGTTTTTCGGGGTGAAAATCACACCAGACACATGTATAAGTCAGTGTTGGTAAAGTACATTGATCTACTTTTACACTTTTACTTATAAACACTAGGTAAATAGATCTAGGTAGATAGATAGCAGACAGATACAAGGATGGATGGATGGACAGATGAATGGATGGAAGGATGAACAGTATTCACTGCCCAGCCAGCTGCATAGGTTGATCACTATCAAACACTGAGTAGAACAGAGGGTTACCTACAGTGATTGTTGTCACATGGATACATGTCACATGGATCTTTGTTAGATGCATCGACAGTAAGTACTTTTTCGGGCAGATTCTGTTTGGGCATAAATATGATCAGTACCCATTGTAGCCACGGAACTGTTTCTTACCTTTTCATCAATGTTGCCTGCGATACAAAGAGCTTGGCCTGTTTTATGCTTCAGTCGGTGTCAGAGCGATGCGACCAGTGGTGCCTGTCACACCACAGGAATGGTCGCTGCCCGTCACAGTATGATGCGATGGACAATGCCGCCTCCAAGCACTTCCACCGCCTGAAGGAGCTGATTGAAGCCATCCGCGATGGACGCCGCAAACCAGGAGATGGGCTGACTGACTTCATGGCTCACGCCGCATTCACGCCACAGCCTCCCAGCGAGAAAAAAAACAAAACTGACAAAGTAAAGATTGATTGTTTCTGGTCCTTTAAAAAAAATCTTTTTTAATTTAAACCCAGTCAGTCAGAAAGGTCTTAATATTATCAGGTTGTTCAAAGAAACTCAGTTGTATCAAATCACTAGCAAAAAGTCTGGTTTATTTTTCTTGACACAGGATTGGAAAGGGATTACCAGAAAGTGAAGCTCAATAATAACAACAGGCACTTAGCGTTGTGATATCCCTAAGTGCTTACAAATTCTTGTACACATGTGTACATATCATGTAAAATTTAAATGCCAAAGATTCAGATGCACCCGCATGCATGCATACACACCAACATACACATGCACACACACATGCCTGCACACACGTGTGTCAGGGCAATGGAACTAAAGAAAAGATATGTCAAAAAAGAGAAAGGTTTTCAAGGAAGATTTGAAAGCATCCACAGAGATAACATGGTGGACAGAAATAGGGAGTTGGTTCCAGGTAGCTGGAACGTGGTAAGACAAAATGCACTGACCACTGGACGTAGTTTGGAAGGATGCTTTTCTGAATGCTTTGTGTGTCTTCAGAAGAGCGGAGCTTCTAGGAAGGCGTGTAATTATGAAACAGATCTGAGAGGCAACTGTAGGCCTTATTACAGATCAATGGCCAGTAAACCAGGAAGGCAGGGAGAGAGAAAAAAAGGCCACATTCCTGGAAGTTGGTAAAGCATGCAAAGAAATGTTCTTGCCTACTCCAGGCTTCAAAAGCAACAGAACCTGTGCTAGCTCTGGCTTAATTCTCACCAGTAGGGCTTTTATTTTCCCCCAGTCATGGGTTTTGTGTGTGTGTGTGTGTGTGTGTGTGTGTGTGTGTGTGTCTGTTTTCTTTTCTTTTTTCCAACTTTCATCATCAATTTGGACCAGAAATTGAGAGAAAAACTGTTGTGTCTGTTTCTGTGTTCCATGTCAGTCTGTGAGTCTTCTTCATTTCTGTCCCATTTCGAGTCTGCACTTTCGGAAGAAGGAATTTTGACAAGCCCAGTCTGTTATTTTGTAAGCTGTTTCTTCCAAGAGTTGGCCAGCCTTCTGTGTGATGTGTTGATGATTGTACAGGGTAAGGTCCCTTTTGTTGTCAGTTGCATGCCCCTGGGGTGAACAAGGAAAAGCCCAAAAGTGCTGCTTTCGAAGCAGTTGGACTGCTGGAGAGATATGGTGCTAACTTTGTTGACAAGGTGAGAGGACTTCTTCGTGACAGTCTGTTGGTATATATTTCATTTAATAAAAAATTCTTTGAAAGATTCTGATGGTGCTAGGCACGTAAACTAACACAAACACAGATATACATACACACACACACACACACACACACACACACCACACACACACACACACACACACACACATGCAAGCACATACACACACATATGTAATCATGCACACATATTTATACTCACAACCACACACACATACATGCTTACATATACACATACATACATGCTGACACATGCATGCATGTATGTGTATGCACCAACCACAAATTCATGCCCAGTCATGAGCACACATGCATGCATGCATGTACAGACATGCATGCACACACACTCACAACACACACACACACACACGCACACACACACACACACACACACACACACACACACACACACACACACACACACACACATACACACACAGACGAAGCCTAACTGTTCACATGTTGACCAGCCAGCTCATTTATCTATTAGCTATCTTTGTTTAATATTCAGTTGTGGGCTGAATATTTTGTGGCTGGTGTTATTTTTTTATTCCAGACAACCGCCAGTACTCTTTTAGCATCCTGTAGCGCTTTCACGGCGCAGATGGGGATCAGAGTACGCCTCACTCTACTCCGTTGTTACCACAATGATTCTGCATTAGTGTGGCTGATGGCATTAGCCATTTTGCTGATTTGTGAAGAGCAAACCCTGACAGCAACAATTTAAACAGCAGACCTGTGGAATGTCAGTATGTGTATTACAATGGACATGATGTGTATTTTCCTCATTTCAGGATGGCAATACATTGCTTCACAGAGTATCCAGCTCCACTCCTGCCCACATCTATGTCCTGGCCAACAGAGGAGTGCCAATTAACATACAGAACAATGTGAGTTTCTGTAGGGTGTGTGTGTGTGTGTGTGTGTGTGTGTGTGTGTGTGTGCAGGAGGGTGGGGGGTAGGATGCTACTGAGCACTTAAATGGCTGAAAAACACTCCAGCTCACAGCTATGTCCTGGCCAACAGAAGAGTGCCGATTAACATACAGAACTGTGATTTTTCATGTGGTGTGTGTGTGTGTGTGTGTGTGTGTGTGTGTGTGTGTGTGTGTGTGTGTGTGTGTGAGGGGGTCTTATACCTGTGCATCAGCAGAAATGGTCTTGCAATGTAATCTTCATGCACCCATAAACTTGTGCTTTAAAAGAAAAGAAAAAAACGATTATTGATTTGCCTCTTGTGTGCAGGTGGGTGACACAGCCCTTCACCTGGCCGTGAGGAGAGACAACTTTGACTGTGCCGAGGCTTTGATACAATGCAGCGCTGATCTGTCCATTAGAAATGGGGTGAGTGGGCATCTTCTGCTTCTGCTTCTTCTTCTGCTTCTTCTTCCATGATGAGTAGCCACAATTCTTCTTCTTCAGCATTCCAGGATTGCCCTTAGATGCCTAGCTTAATGGTATTGATGAAGTTGGTTGTCTAGTATTGATCAAGTTGGTTGTCCGGTATTGATGAAGTTGGTTGTCTGGTATTGATGAAGTTGGTTGTCTGGTATTGATATAGTTGGTTGTCTGGTATTGATGTAGTTGGTTGTCTGGTATTGATGAAGTTGGTTGTGTGGTATTGATGTAGTTGGTTGTTTGGTATTGATGTTGGATGTCTGGTATTGATGTAGTTGGTTGTCTGGTATTGATGAAGTTGGTTGTCTGGTATTGATGTAGTTGGTTGTCTGGTATTGTTGAAGTTGGTTGTCTGTACCAGGTCCTGTTTTGACCCCCTTATCTTATCAAATCTAGACTTGGGGATTTAACATGTGCAGTGAGCGTAGTGCATGCTGTTAACAGGAAGGTGAGACAAACGCTAATAAATCTGTACACCTTAGAAGTGCTGGCTTGGTGAGAAGAACTGCCTCTGGGAATTGAACCCTTGCCACTGGATTTACAGTCCAGTGCATTAGCCAACCAGCCGACATATTGATGTAGGTCAGAGTTTTGTTTTGAAGTGTGCTTGCACTACTCTAGAACTGCATCAGCAGAAACTTGTTTCTATTCGTAATTTGATATTTTTCACATTTGGGAATCTTTTTCTCCTGGGCTGTTGATTTTGATCTTGAACAATCATGATTTCTGTATTGATTTAACTGTTTTTGTGCTGTTTATTAAATCTGCCGGTGCAAAGTTTGAAAGTTTCTTGCATCTTCAGATGGGTCAGATGCCAGTGGACGAGGCAGAAGGGCCACTGAAAGAGATGTTGCAGAGATGTCGGGTGAGTTACATTTTTCTTCTGGAATAATTATATTATCTCCAGTGACATTTGGAATTCAAAGGTGTGAGAGTTGGGAAGGGGTGCAGGGGAAGACAAAGTCCAATTTCGTCCGCGACCCAAGCATTCAAAGTTATTGGTGACTTGCTTTGAGAATGAAACGCGCAAAGCAGACAAACTGAGCATTGAGACTAATTCAGTCAGTGACCCAAGCATTCAAACTATCAAAGCACTCTGTTTCAGCTTCTGTACATTTAGCCAAAGTTATGTGCTATGACATTTGAAATTCAAAGACTTAAGAGTTTGGGTGGGGGGCAAAGTCAGATTCTGAGATCATTCAGTCGGTGTCCTAAGTGTTTGTAATGTATAAGCCCAACGTTTTAGCATCATATAATTATATACGCAAAGTTACAGATCTGGGCTTTCATATAGGATGGATGTGAAATGTTCATCCACTGTTAAATTGAATGTTAATTTGCTGGTGACTTCTTATTGGTCTTCCCCAACCACCTTGTTTTCAACAGAAAAAGATGGCATTTTTTGTTTGTTTTTGTTTGGGGGGGGGGGGGGGGGTGAGGTATTTTTATATTGTGCTGGACTAGTTTCTGGTGATGAATTTAAGACATACTTTTGGAATGAGACACACAAGACAGACAAACTGAGAGTTGAGAAATCTACAGCTTTGCTGTGCAATGCATAACACTTGAGGAAACCATGTCTGGCTTGTGAAATGTGGCTTTGTTTTTGTTGCTGTTTTTAAACAAACTCATCCAGCTGATAAGTTTAGGCTGTTATGAGTCAGTGTTTGCAGCAGTGAAACGCATTGTTTGTTTGCTCAGAAATAAATTTGAAACTGTGTCCCCCCCCCCACCCCTGCCCCGTCCACAATTTATGTATTTGTTTCTCTGAATATAGTATAGATATCTTTTCACAGGCATTTACCTAACACCTTTTTTCATGTTGTGTCTAACACCACATGATACACTTTGTGTCTGCTTCATGTTGCTGTAGCTTTTAATTTTAATTCAGATTGTACAATTTTATATTAATGTCTGTGACTTTTTTTTTAAACTTAAAAAAGTATTTAATGAGAGCTCCACCAGGTTTGCAGTCAGAAGAGGAATATGTTTGCATTTTTATCAGCTGAGATTCAGTCTCTCTGAAGGCAGAATGCATCTAGCTGAAAGGTGGAGGGAAAATTGATTAATGTTTAACAGATGCGTGTTGTTTGTCCATTTGAAGCATCTGTGCTGTTTGTGTGTTTCAAGTCTGTTGGAATTGAATCATGATGTTTAAGTCAAGCTTATTACATTTGAACCATGTTGCTGTTGGTTTTCAGTCCCATTGTAATTAAACCATGCTGTTTGTTTGTTTGTTTGAACAATGTTTTAACCATATGACATTTGGAATTAACTATGTTGTTTGTGTGTTTCCACATATAGTAATTAAATCATGTTGTCTGTGCATTTCAAACCACCAAATGTAATTGAACTATGTTGTTTGTGTCAAACCATGTTTGTTTTTGTGTCAAGTATTGAACCATGTTGTTGGGGTGTATCAGCCATGACTGTGTGTGTCAAGCCTACTGTAATAAAACTGTTGTTTCTGTGTTTCAAGCCTGGTGTAACTGAACCATGTTGTTTGTGTGTGTGTGTTTAAAACCTTTTGTAATAGAACCACATTATGTGTGTAGCAAGCCTGTTGTAAATGAACCATGTTGTTTGTATGTGTCTAAAGCCAAGTATAATAGAACCACATTATTTGTGTGTTTCAAGCCTGTTGTAGCTGAACCATGTTGTTTGTGTGTTTCAAGCCTGTTGTAACTGAACCATGTTGTTTGTGTGTTTCAAGCCTGTTGTAACAGAACTACATGTGTTTCAGTTTAGCCTGCTGGAATGGAACCATGTTGTTTGTGTGTTTCAATTTAGCCTGCTGTAATGGAACCATGTTTGTGTGTTTCAATTTAGCCTGCTGTAATGGAACCGTGTTGTTTGTGTGTTTCAAGCCTGTTGTAACTGAATCATGTTTGTGTGTTTCAATTTAACCTTCTGTAATGGAACCATGTTGTTTGTGTATTTCAATTTAGCCTGCTGTAATGGAACCATGTTGTTTGTGTGTTTCAATTTAGCCTGCTGTAATGGAACCATGTTGTTTGTGTGTTTCAAGCCTGACCCAGTTCAGGCCGTGCTTACGGGCAACGGGTCGATGCTTATAAAGCACCTGCGACACAACTGGTGTAGTGTGCTGAGCATTGTGAAGGTAGCAGGGAGCTGCATTTTTAACCACTGCCAGTCTGATAACTTCCTGTGTGTGCTTGCTTGTGCTGCTGTTTCAGCTGTTGGCGCGCACTGTTTGTTTGGGTTGCTAACATAAGCTGTTTGAGTTGTTAACATTTTCTGTGTTAGTGTGTGACTTTCTGCTTATGCGTGCTTGCTCAGCTGTGAATATTTGGCTCAACAATACCCTGAACCGTCAGTACTTTTCAGCATGTTTTACTTTTTCTTGCATATATTGCAAAGATGTGGTTGCAGTTTTGGGTTGGTTAGTTGTTTTAAAGAAGACCAGATTAAAAAAACAAAAACAAAACATGTGATGTTAGATAGAAGGAAGGTCAGTGTACTGAATTCTATGCTGTACTTGTTTAATGAGAAGAAAAAAAAACAGCTATATATATGTACATGTGTGTATGTATTGTAAAGAAAAGAAAAAAAGCACAGTTTAGGCCAAAACAAAGAAAAACTGGAAATCAGCTTAAGCAGGTTTTTCTTACAATTGTTTGGTTCTAGAGACTAAAATTAAAAATAGGTGTTTTTGTTGAACCACCTACATTAATCTCTTTTCACACAGGTGTGTGATGCTTGTTTACAAAGGGGTATTGTTGTGTCTCATATTTTTGCTTTCCCAGTAATGGATGCTGATTTGTTTTTGTCTACTTTTTCTTTTTTCTTCCCACCTTCTTCCAACCTTTTGGGTGCTTTTTTGCAGTCACTGATTTGTTGCTTTCACTTTTGCACTGTTTGACATGGCTTTCCTGAATATAATACTAACAGATCATTCTTATAAATGATATTCTCTAAGTTGAGTTAAACTCACTGCAATGTACAAACAACTAATGACAAAAACTACATTTACATACAGTGTACATTTCAACAAACAGAACCTTCAAGTATAGTACTCTACCATGAAAACATCACCTAGCAAACAATAACTGTATTTACAGATATATATGCACACACGCACACACACACACACACACACACACACACTCTCTCTCTCTCTCTCTCTCTCTCTCTCTCTCTCTCTCTCTCTCTCTCTCTCTCTCTCTCTCTCGTCTCTCACTCTCTCTCTCTCACACACACACACACACACACACCTCTCTCCTCTCTCTCTCTCTCTTCCTCTCTCTCTCTCTCTCTCTCTCTCTCTCTCTCCTCCTCACTCACTCACTCACTCACTCACTCACTCACTCACTCACTCTCTCTCTCACACACACACACACACACACAATAGGATGAGCAAACCACAAACATCCATTTTCTTGCTCCACCAGAGCACACATTAAAAAAAAAAAAAGTCCAAGCAAGATGTCATTAGACGTCTCACAGGCAAATGAGACAGACTTTGCAAAAGATGTCGTGTAACATTGTCAGGGCAGGAGAAGGGTTACAGTATAAATGCCTGACACCAGCAGGACATCTGCACCTTCATTTTACTAGCTGCTGTCTAGTTTTTATGGGCTTGGCTTTTGTCTGTTTGGGTGTGTGTTTTTTGTTCTTCTTCTTGTTTTCTGATCTGCTTGCTTTGTGGTATTGTTGTTTCTGATTGTGCAAGCCAGTGCACTTTTTGTTTGCATCTAAATTTCTTTCATGCTTACTAAACCCTCTTCTTCTACTTCTTCATCTTCTTCATCATCTTCTTCTTCTTTGTTTAGTTGTTGCCACTCATCAAAGACCATTGCTTCCAACATCAGTTTGATTTTTTTCCTTCTTTCTCCCCGATCATGCTTTTTGCTTTAGAGATCTGGTTATCTCCCTTTCCTTCCTGGTCTGTTGCTTAGCTGTTAAAATGATAGATCACTGCTCCAGACAAAGAAAAGAGAACAACTCTGATACTAATTAGTTGTGGGTGGTTGCCGGGCAGTGTGGAGTGGTGGCTGCCATGGAAACGGGTCACGGCAAACTCCTCAGCCACCTGCTCAGGCTGACTTGGGCAAGCCTGACCGCGACAGTCAAGGTAAACACTACTTCGTTAAGGTGACATTTGCAAGTTGGGCATGTTTTACCACAACAGTCAAGGTAAACACTACTTCGTTAAGGTGATGTTTGCGAGTTGGCAAGTCTTGCCACAACATTCAAGGTAAACACTACTTTGTTACGGTGATGCTTGCAAGTTGGCAAGTCTTACCACAACATTCAAGGTAAACCCTACTTAGGTTAAGGTGACGTTTGAAAGTTGGGCAAGTCCTAATTACCACAACAGTCAAGATAAACACTATGTTGTTATGGTTATGCTCATGAGTTGGGCAAGCCTTACCATGACAGTCAAGGTAAAAACTTCTTCATTAAGGTGACAGTCAAGGTAATCGCTACATTTTTAAGGTGACAGTAAGGGTAAACCTTACTTCATTACGGTAACGGTCAAGGTAAACACTACTTCATTAAGGTGACAGACAAAGTAAACGGTAATTTTTTAAGGTGACAGTCAGGGTAAACCTTACTTTGTTACGATAACAGTCAAGGTAAACAATACTTCATTAAGGTGACAGTCAAGGTGAACACCACTTTATTAAGGAAGTCTGAACACAACAGTCTAGATGAACACTTCTTTGCTAAGGTGACAGTCAACATAAACACTACTTTATTAAGGTAACATTTGTGAGTTGGGCAAATCTGACCATGACAGTCAAGGTAAATGCTATTTTTGTTAAGATGACAGTTTGGAGTTAGGCTAGTCTGTCCATGACAGTCAAGGTAAACACTACCTCGTTAAGGTGACAGTTGTGAGTCAGGCATGTCTGACCATGACATTCAGAGGTGAAGCCTGCTGCATTAGTGTACAGTTGTGACTTGGGCTAATCTCATTGCAGCAGTTATGATAAGCCCTAACTTTGTTAAACTAATAATTATGAGTTGCCACGCCTCACTTCTTCAGTCAGGGTAGTCCCCTTCATTAAGGTGACAGCTGAGTGGACAAGTATCATTGCAACAGTCAAGGACTAGGACTTAACCAAGCAATAAATGTCAGTTAGGCAAGTCTTAGTCAACTCAGTGTCAATGTAAACCCTACTTCAGCAAGGTGACAGTTATGAGTCAGGTAAGCTTCATCACTTCAGACAAGGTAACCACTTTGTTAGGGCAACAGTGGTGAGTTTTGTGTTAAAGTAACGGTAATGAGTTTGAGACATTGGCAGATTATAGTTCCACAGTCAATGTGAGCATTTCACTAGCCTCAAAATGACAAGGGATGATTCTCATGACCACAGTTAAGGTAAACCAGCTGTTAGTGTGGTTATGACATGAATAAGTGTTGCCACTATGAATGAAGTAAATTCATCATTCATGTAAATGGGTACAGATTCTGTTCCTGTCTCCCAAGGACCAGGCAGTAACTCTGTGTGTGTGTGTGTGTGTGTGTGTGTGTGTGTGTGTGTGTGTATGTGTGTGTGTGTGTGTGTGTGGTGTGTGTGTGTGTGTGTGTGTGTGTGTGTGTGTGTGTGTGTGTGTGTGTGTGTGTGTGTGTGTGTGTGTGTGTGTGTGTGTGTGCGTGTAAAGATCTTCTCTTGAAATGTTGAAATGGGCCCCAGCACGTACAACACCCACATGGCATTATATCACCTTCAAGTCCAATCTAAGCATGTTATACACAGATTGATGCACTTTGTAGCATGGAATTGTGGGTGACCCTGTCTCACAAGCTTGTTTTCAGTTGTTAACATCAGGCACCAAGTATCTCCTAATAGTTAATCACCTGTGCACGTGTGATTTATTTTATTTTATTGTGTGCATGCCACGTATTAGTGCAATGCAAAATTGATAATTTCACCTGGTGATTTTATTTGTTTGGATGAAATGGTTTAGAAATGTGCCAGGTTTTGAGCAAGTCAAATAGTTCTGTTCAAAATGGATTTCTCAGTTAAAAACTCCCTCTGTCTCTGTCTCATTCTTTCTCTGTCTCTGTCTCTCTTTCTCCCCCTCCCCTCTCTCTCTCTCTCTCTCTCTCTCTCTCTCTCTCCCTCCCTTCCCCACTGTCTCTCTCTCTCTCTGGTATACCTACATGGATCTATTGTCTCTCTCTTTGTATCTGATCTAATGTTGTCTCTCTCTTTGTATCTGATCTAATGTTACCGGTATCTTGTCCATGTCCACACAACACTTCATACAGTGCATCCGCATGCACAAGCTTTGTCAGAGATAAGGAATTGCATGGACATGCATGATTTGCTGGCAGAAACAAATAACCAATTTCTGACTCTACTTGCACTTTTCATCAGTGAGGTTTCAAGTCTGATTTCTTCTCCTTTGTACAAGTACATCAGTTACTACTTGTTTTAACTGCAACTAAGGCAATTATTCTCAGGTTTTTAAGATATATTTAGCCTTTGTCTAAAACTGAAGCAGACTTATGTGTCTTGAATTTCTAAGCTATTTGTGTGTTAGTATTTTCTTATATTAATATTAAAGTTGTGCTACAGAGTGTATGAATTAAAGTTATGGTGCACTGTTTCTGTGTTATTTGGGGATGGGGAGGGATAAAGAGATAAAGTTGTGGCTGTAAAAGATTTGCTTTAATATGTTGTGACTGAACTAGCAAACTGTAAGAAGCATGAATATGTGCATCAGATCTCAGATTTTGCTAATGTAACATGCATGCATGCACGCACGTACACATGCACGCACGTACACATGCACACACACGCACACACACACACACACACACACACACTCTCTCTCTCTCTCTCTCTCTCTCTCTCTCTCTCTCTCTCTCTCTCTCTCTCTCTCTCTCTCTCACTCGTTCACTCACACACACATACACATACTTATACGCATGCACACAGACATGCACACATACGCATTAATGTCATTTACACATGATGAAACACATACCACGCACATGTGTGCATGGACACACACACACACACACACCACACACACACACACACACACACACACACACATGCTTACACACACACACACACACATTGAGACAGAGAGAATCATGTTGATTCTTTCATCAGTACCACAACATCAAAGTGTGAAAAAGGAAAATGTTCCAGACTTGAGTATAAGTCATTTCTCACCTCACTGCAGGATGGGAAGAACTTGCTTCAACTTGCCATGAGTCAGAACGACAACAGACCTGAGATCGTCAACTGCTGCCGCATCATTCACGAGTACAGAAACACCAGCGTAAGTTGTATACCCATCAACCTCTTTGTAACATCCCCTTTATTGTTGTGAGTTGCCTTATCCTTCAGGAGTACAGAAACACAAGCATAAGTTGTATACCTGTGGGCCTCTTTGTAATGTCCCTTTTATTTTCATGAGTTGCCTTGTCCTTCAGGAGTACAGAAATACCAGCATACATTGTATACCTGTCAGCCTCTTTGTAATATCCTGTGGTATGTGCAGCTTGCTGCCATATGGCACTGGTATTTGCCATTATGCATTTATATAACTTTTTTATTTTTATATTGTGTCTGTCCATTCCTTTTTTATAATTTTCTAACCTGGTATTGATAAATTAGACAGAATGGTCAATGATACCAGCATGTCCTAGCCTTATGTGCTCTTTTAACAGGGGTAATACTGAAGGGACTAACTCTTCAAAAATTTGTGTCCGATGTTTGCGTATGTATGTTTTATGTTTGCAAAGTGATTGGTTTTGTAGACTGACTTGGCAGAGGGTATATATGTATGTAAGAAGAGTTTGGAAATGTGTATTTGCTTATGAGTTTGACTGTCACTGTGTGGTTGACAGGACATTAAAATCCAATTACTACTACTACTACTACCCCTTTATTGTCATGAGGTGCCTTATCCTTTCAGGAGTACGGAAACATCAGCATAAGTGGTCTACCTGTAGTCCTCTTTGTAATGTCCCTTTTATTGTCATGAGTTGCCTTATCCTTCAGGAGCACAGAAACACCAGCACAAGTGGTCTACCTGTCAGCCTCTTTTTGCTGTCCCCTTTAAATTAATGTCATGAGTTGCCACATCTTTCACAAGTACAGAAATACCAGCATATGTTACATACCTATTGGCCTCTTTGTACTGTTGCAGTGTCCCCTGTAAGATCATTTACTGCTTACTGCTGCTGCACCCTTCACTTGTGCAGAAACGCCTGATTAAAGTTGTACACCTGTCAGCCTTGTTGTAGATAAGTGTCTCCTTTAAGATCGTGAGCTGCTTTATCCTTCATAAGTACAGAAACACCAGCATAAGTTGTGTGCATGTCAGCCTCTTTGTAGTGTCCACTGTAAGATCACAGATGAGCTGCCTTGTCCTTCGTGCATTCAGATACACCAGCGCAAGTTGTATACCTGTCAGCTGTTTTGTAGTATCCCCTGTAACATCACAAAGTGCTGTGCATCCTTCATGAGCGCAGGAACACCGGCTGCACCTCTTTATAATGTTCCCTGTGCATCCTTTGTGAATAGAGAAATACCAGCTTAAGTTGTATACTTCACAATATTTTTGCATATTTCTGTTTCTTGCTTTCTTCTTCAGGAACTGATTCATTCAGTGTTGTCGGAAGACATGGAGAGGTTAGAACAGTTCTTCACAAGTCATCGAGGCTACTCAGTCAACATCCGTTTCCGGGTGAGATGTCACAGAAATCTGTTGGACTTTGACTGTTTTACATTTTACTTTGGAAATATTAGCACCTAATGTTTTGTATTTTTGGCAAGGTGTATGTTAGCTTATTTACTTTAGTCTTTGGTTGTGAGATTTTGATTCATTTGTCAAACCATGTGAGACTAGGTAACAATGAGTTGACCTTCCATAGCAAAAGCGAACTTCCATGGTAAAAGCGTTTTTCTCTGGTGTTTTAGATTTTCACTACAGTGGAATGCCTCTTTTAAGACTGTCATAAAATCAATCAAAAGTGGTCCTTGGTTTTGTTCATTGACATGGAAATTTGGAGCACAAGTTTTTTTTTTTTTTTTTTTTCACAGTCTGTAAAAGAGGAGCTGTCCTTGGACAGGTTCATTTACATGGAAATAGGGAGGTATACTGTTTTCGTTTATCATTTAACTCTTATTTAAATATGTGTTGCTTTAAGAAAAGGGGCTTTCACAGAAATGTTGACCAATTAAAATTAACCTTTTTTTTTTTTACTGTTTGTGTGTTTGGATCAAAGTGTGCTGAATTATTTTTTTGCTGGGTGCTAATTAAACCCTGAGATTGTTGTGTGGTGTCCACAGGATCAGTATGGCAAGACACTATTATCCCACGCCATTGACAGCAACAACTTTGAGGTGGTGCAGCTCTTGGTGACAGCTGGCGCACGTGTCAATCAGATACGAGTCAGAGATAAGGGCAGGGTAAGTTTCTGTTGTTGGCAAGTCAGATATTAGCACTGGGTGAATTTCTGTTGTCTGTAAATCAGATGCCAGTCAGAGACAAGGGCAGGGTAAGTTTCTGTTGTTGGTCAGTGATCTTGTGTAAATCAGATAGCAGCATGGGGTGAGTTTCTGTTGTCTGCCAATCAGATGCCAGTCAGAGACAAGGGCAGGGTAATTTTCTGTTGTTGATCAGTAATCTGATGCAAGTGAGAGATAAGCATTGGGTGGGTTTCTGTTGTCTGAAAATTTAATACCAGCCAGAGATAAGGGCAGAGTGAGTTTTGCTCCTTGAAAGGTGTTAAAAAAAAACAAGAAGGAAAAATGGATTTGCCGTCCTTTCTCAGATTATTGTTTTAAGATTTGAATATTTAAACAAAACAAAAATAAACCCAGATATGGTCAACTGGCGATATGGCTGACATGTTATTCCTTTTCCCTTGTTCATTAACTGTTACTCTTGTTTTGTTGTTGTTTCAGAGCCAAGACACAGTACCACTGTTCTTCAAGGCTTTGAGACAAGACATCAGTCCAGACATCACACAGTTTCTGCATTCTGTGCAGGATGCCACAGAACTGCTGGAAAAAGACACTGTGAGTCTGCCTTTGATTAGCTCAGCAGAACTTGGCTTTGACGGCAGTGTTACAAACACAGCACTGGGAGTGAAAGAGTTTATGGAGGTGTAGGAGATAAGTTAAGTATGCCTTTGATTAGCTCAGCAGAACTTGGCTTTGATGGCAGTGTTACAAACACAGCACTGGGAGTGAAAGAGTTTATGGAGGTGTAGGAGATAAGTTAAGTATGCCTTTGATTAGCTCAGCAGAACTTGGCTTTGACGGCAGTGTTACAAACACAGCACTGGGAGTGAAAGAGTTTATGGAGGTGTAGGAGATAAGTTAAGTATGCCTTTGATTAGCGCAGCAGAACTTGGCTTTGACGGCAGTGTTACAAACACAGCACTGGGAGTGAAAGAGTTTATGGAGGTGTAGGAGATAAGTATGCCTTTGATTAGCGCAGCAGAACTTGGCTTTGACGGCAGTGTTACAAACACAGCACTGGGAGTGAAAGAGTTTATGGAGGTGTAGGAGATAAGTTAAGTATGCCTTTGATTAGTTGAGCAGAACTTGGCTTTGATGGCAGTGTTACGAATACAGTGCTGGGAGTGAAAGAGGTGTAGGAGACAGATTAAGTATGCCTGTGAATTGTTCAGCACAACTTGGCTTTGAAAGCAGTGTTATGAACTGGGAGTGAAAGAGTCAAGGAGGTGTTTTGCTTTTGTTTGTGTTTGGTGCTTTGTTTTGTAATGGACTATGTGCTCCAGTCTGGAGAAATGACACTTAAAAGAGTAGACTGTTAACAGACTTCTAAGTGCTTTTAGATTCAGGAGAATAGTTTCTGACATGTCTTCTTTTTTACACAGATGCCATTTTTGTAAATGGAAAAAATCATTTCAATCTTCTTTATTTATGTCATTGTGGTGAGTTTTATGATGGTGATGATGATGGTGGTGATTATTCTAATTCTTATTGCTGTTGTTAGTATTATTTTTAGTCTTCATTCTTGTATGGTGTACATTTCAGAGAGGAAACACAGCACTGCTACGCGCAATTGAGGAGGGGGCTTCAGAACAAATCATCAGCTGGCTTCTAGCCGCACAGAATGGTTTGAACATCACCCACAGAAACAAGGTCAGTCAGTCTGTTGCCAGTCACTAGCTGCCTTTATGACATGACAGATTTCTTTGGTTCACACACACACGCACACACACACACACACACACACACACACACACACACACACACACACACACACACATGCGCACACACACACACACACACACACACACACACACACACAACACACACACACACACACACACACCACACACACACACACACACACACACACACACACACACACACACATACACATGACAACATGACACACCATGTACACACACACACACACACACACACCACACACACACACACACACACACACACACACACACACACACACACACACACACACACACCACACACACACACACACACACACACACTCACAAAACCACACACATGCACACACACACACACAAAAACAACAACAAGCACACACACACATACACACACACACACATGCATGCACACATGTGCACGCACACACACATACACACACACTCTCTCTCTTTCTCTCTTTCTCACTCTCTCTCACTCTTTCTCTGAGTGGGTGAGTGAAACTGAAAGTGTAGTTCAAACATGCCTGTGATAATGAGATAATCACCCTTTCCCAAGTTTGTAAGGTTTTATCAGCTGCTGTTAGTATGGTGGCCTACTCCTGTTTGGTTGTGTTTTGCAGGACTCGCTGAATGCACGAGAGCTGGCTGACTATTACGGCCGGCAGGAGATTGTTTCTCTCATTGACAAGGTCACTACATCAGCCACTTTCAGTTGGCTTTACAGCTTTTCTTAAGGGCATGTAGAGTGGTGAGAATTGTGGGTGGGGGAGGGGATGGGGGGATCATGATTCTGAATGCAGAAAGTGCCTGTGTGCATTGTAGATTAGATCATACTAGAATATTTGCATGCGCTGATGTGTATCTGTGTAGAGGCTAGAAATTCTCTTGAATTGTTTGTATTATAGTTTGATTGATTTATGAGGTGCAGACAGATCTGTGACTGCACAAAAGTTTTTTTCAACATGTTGAGGGGGTGCGTTGACGCATACTATGCTCTTTTTTCACAGTCAGTTCATATGCCATTGGCCAGCAAAACCCAAACCTGAAATTTGATCTGCTCTATTGACAAACAAATGTTGATCCAATCATACATGTGAAAAAGAGATCAGTTTTTGCGGCATGCATTTGCTGTCCTATCACAGTTAATATCAAGTCGGTTCAGTTCAAAAAGAGAATATTAACCTGTGAGGCTGTGGCTTGAGTGGATCTATTCACTCACAAAATGTGCTCTGGGTGTAAACGTCACTGGTCTTTCCTTTCAGTTCGTGCTGCAGCAGAGGAAGAAGTTCTTCCTCATCAACTTGCCTGTACATTTCTACGGTCAAGAAAACCTGCAGTTTGTAGATGAGGTTAGTTTCATGAATATTTTTAGCTTTTTTGAGACTTTTACAATTCTCTGTTGGTTACTTTTGCTTGTTTCATGCTTACAGCTCTCTGGTGATAATTATCTTCATGTTCATAATTACTTTTGGCTGTTTCCTGTTGCCTATTTTGTCCTGATATAACCGTCATGGTTGACTGGGCATCAAAAACCAGTTATCTGTAGAGCTACCTACATTGCTGTAAAAAAAAGGGAAGCAATCATTCAAGGGAAGCAGTCACACCTACCCTATTGCTGCATATGTTTGTTTTTGTTTCTTTTTTGTTTTGTTGTTGTTAACCACTTTGCCTTCTCCAAGTTGTGACTTCATTGACATAATTGTAGATGTTAAAGTTTTCCTATACTGGTTGTTGCTTGTTTTAATAAAGAACCATTTTTTTTTTCTGTCTTTTTTTCCCCTTCAGTTTTTGTTGTTATTGTTTTTTTATTCATTTTGTTTTTGTTTTCCTGTTCTCAGGGCACACACATTTTGTGTCACAGATCATTCTTTGTATGTTTGACTGTGTTTGTGATAATGTTGTGGGAGCTTCATGTCCACGGATGTCAGGTTGACATATTAGGGACAAACTGTAATACTGTGTTTGTAGGTAGGTAGTGTTGCTTAATGTCCTCAGATGTCAGTTGACATATTAGGGACAAGCTGAGACCAATGCTGATGCAGGGTTCAATATAGCTTTATGTCCATGGGAACCAGAAGGCTCGTTAGGACGGACAGCCCAGGACGGCCACCTTGACTCTCACACAGCTCTTGAACTATGACTGTGTTTGTACCTCTTATTGTGCATTTGTATTTTTACTGTGTGTTTTTTCTTTTTCTTCTGGTGTAGTTTGGTTGGCGTTTTTGTTGTTAAACACAGTGTAATGCTGAGGTAATTGTTGTGTACACAGCAAAGTGGCAAGTCTTTTGAAGAGGTGGTTCTGGATGGACAGGACACAGATGACAGGAAAAGTATTACACATTACAAAGACATTGAGGTGGGTGTTATATATATATTTATGTTTTTCAGGGGTTCTTTTTGCATGTGTCGTGCCCAGATAGCATTGCACATTACAACGATATTGATGTGGGTGGGTTTTTTGTTGTTGTTGGTGGTTCTTTTTGCATGTATTTTGACCATATAGCATTGCACATTACAAAGACATTGAGGAGTTCTTTAAAAAGAAAGTTTCTTTTTGCATGTGTCTTGAACAAATAGCACTGCACATTACAAAGATATGTGTGTTTTACTGAGGGGGTGGGCGAGGTATTTTGTGTGTGTGTATCTTTGACCAAATAGCATTGCACATTACAAAGACATTGATTGAGAGGGGTAGTTATTTTTCCCCCTCTATTTTTGTATGTATCATGACAAATCTTTTTTTATTTATTTATTTATCATGTAATAGGACTTCTCATATTGTGATTTCAGTGGTGGTTTATTATTTAATCAATGTTTTTAAATAACCATTATTTTATTTGTCAATTTTGATTTTAAGGCTTAAAAAATCTTTCTTGCTTTTTGTTTTCTTTTGGGGGGAGGGTGGAGGGGGGTCTTTCATCCTTTTTTTTTCTTTCTCTTTTCATTCTTGTTTTGTGGGGTGGTCTTTTCATTTTGTTTTATTGATTGTTTTTTAAGTCTTTCGTTTGTTGTTTACTTTTTCTTTTGATGTGTGTGTGTGTGTGTGTGTGTGTGTGTGTGTGTGTGTGTGTGTGTGTGTGTGTTGTGTTCTTTTTTCACTCCAACACTTTGTACAACCAACAAAATAAACTAATATTGCATGATTGAACTTTTCTTAACTTTTGGCTTTCAGCAACTTAACTGATTAAGTGCACATGTGTTTTATCTCCAACAGCTCACAAACAATGAAAACACTGTTTGTGCAGAGGTG
Organism: Alviniconcha marisindica; assembly: GCA_018857735.1. Lineage (NCBI taxonomy): Eukaryota > Metazoa > Mollusca > Gastropoda > Provannidae > Alviniconcha > Alviniconcha marisindica. Next base: position 501,890 of record JABMCL010001863.1, on the reverse strand, counting down.
AGGCATCAGTCTCTGTGTGCATGTGCTTTATCACTGACAACTCACAAATAATGAAAACACTGTTTCTGCAGAGCCGAGGCGTCAGTTTGTTTGAGGCAGCTTCCCGAGGCGATCTGGAGCAGGTTCAACGTCTGAGTGTCGCCAACTTCCAAGACAAGGTAAAGTACAAAATCTAAACACTTGAGCTTCCTGTGTCCTTGTGTGTTGTGGCAGAATGCACAGCATTGACCTGTGCCATGATGTTTTCAGCTGACAGCAATAATTAGAGCTTTCTGTGTTGTTGCGTTTTGTGGCAGAAAACACTGTTGTGACAGAATACACAGCAGTTACTTGTGCCATGATGTTTTCAGCTGTGAGCAAGAGCTTCAGTTTCCTGTGTTGTAGTGTGTTGAGGGAGGCAGAATACACAGCACTGACCTGTGCCATGATGTTTTCAGCTGTCAGCAAGAGCTTCAACTTTCTGTGTTCATGTGTGTTGTCACTGACCTGTGCCATGGTGACTCCAACTCTTAGCAAGAGCTTTAGCTTCCTGTGTCCTTATGTGTTGTGACAGAATGGGTACACAGCGCTGATCCGCGCCATCGTGTTCAACCAGCCAGAAGTGGCTAAGTACCTGTGCACCTCCAGGCCTGTGCTCAAGTCCATACCTGACAATGTGAGTAAATTTGTCAAGTTTGTCTTTCATCAGGGTGGTTTTTCATCATGTTTGTCCTTCATCAGAGTGGTCTTTCAGTGGGGTGCATCTTCATCATGATGGTCTTTGACTGGGATGGTCTTTCACAAGGGTGGTCTTTTATCATTCCAAGTTCTACTACGGTGTCTTTTTGGTTGCTTGCCCTTTGTGAGATTTTAATTTCACCATTGTCTTGCAGTGTAATCGGTACCCTCTTCACTATGCCTGTGCCCTACCCACCGGACAGGACAAGGTTTTTGTCAGAATCCTGTTGGAACGAAATCCAGAACTGATTGAGAAAAAGATGGACAAGGTGAGTATTTCATTGTGGTGCCTTTTTTTCTCTTTTTTTTCATTGTTGAAGCACCAACCTTATTTATAGGCACTGTTTGTGGACCATTTGAAGAAAATTCACAAAAGAGGTGACATGGGGTCGTGAAGTCTAAAGCAAGAATGGGCGCAGTATTGGCCTGGGGTCATTCTTAATGTGCTAGGTCGAGGTGGGTCACAAGATCAATGCTTTTCCATGCTCGCTTTGAACTGTGGTCCTCCATCTCGCAGAATCTTTCTTAACCAGTCTTTTTTCCTCTCACCCAACAAAGGATATCTGAAAAATTATTTCTTTGTTCTTGGAATTTAAAAAAAAAAGTGGTGCTCAGCTGTACTTGTATACCTGTGATTTAGAAGTTTTCGTCAGCCTTCATGATTACTTAGCCGGTCTGTCGACTGCAACACAGACCTGTCATCCAACTCTCATTCAAGCTTGTCACCTGCTATGACCTCCAGCTCAATGCTGTGCCCAAGCTCCCTTTCAGTTTTGTGACCTGCCATGACCCGTCTCATTCGGAATGGTCCATTCGGTTGTTGCTGTTGAGGTCTTGAAGCTTACCTGCCCGAACTATCCTCCTTCAGAAAGGGAGAGTCTGGCGTGGTGTGGTGTGCATGTGTGTGTGTGTATGTGTTGTGGTGTGTGTGTTGTGGTGTGTGTGTGTGTGTGTGTGTGTTGTGGTGTGTGTGTTGTGTTGTGTATGTGTGTGTGTGTGTTGTGGTGAGTGTGTGTGTGTGTGTACATGCACATGAATGTGTGCATCTGCAGGTGAATATGTGTGGCCTTTGAGTGTGTGGGCAAATGTATGACAGACTTAGTATTTACCATCAAGCCAAAGATTTGTGCTTGTTCTGCCCATCAGGATGGCCGCTATGCTGTGGAATATCGTGGCCTGCGAGGGACATCGACTGTGGACCAGCTGCTGCATGATGCCCGCACACTTGATGCTTATGGAGTGGTCAGTTCTTGTCCTGAATAATAATAGCGGTCATTTCTGTAGCACGGCATCTCACTGACAAAGGGGGATGAGCACAATGTGCTTGACATGGTCAACAAAATGTGGCCTAGAGCAGCAACTTTAATATGTTTTGTCAATACTGTTTGAATGCATTGAGTTCCAAAATTATGTTTCAAAATTATCAACAAACAAGGGAGCTAATTAGTGCTCAAAGACCTCACACAAACACTCTTACGTGTATGCAGATGCTGGTTTAAGCTTTCTTGTCAACTATCATCTCTTTTTATCTGAAATCTTACGCTAGGCGGTTTGAATTTATATGATGTTTTGGAGGCAGTCCTTCGGAACTGTTGTCGACCCCGTACAACATTGGCCCACTATAGCTGGTATGAGTTTTAGTTGGACGTGAGAACTTTTAAAAGGTGGTGGTGGTGGTGTAAACAGTTGTTTACATTGTGAGCTGTTGTTAACAGGTTGTAGATTGCAGGATTTAAAAAAAAAAAATGTTTACCCAAGTTTGATTAAAATCCCTCCCACCCCACCCCCCAAAAAAGGCTGAGGCAGAAATATTGGGGACATTTTAACTCATCTTGCTGTCTTAATTCCGTTTTACTTGTGTATAAAGTGTATAGATACATAGTCTGTTCTTGTGTGCATTCTTTCAGAGATACATAGTCTGTTCTTGTGGGGTTTTTTTCAGAGATACATAGTCTGTTCTTTTGTGTGTTCTTTCAGAGATACATAGTCTGTTCTTGTGTGTGTTCTTTCAGAGATATATAGTCTGTTCTCATGTGCGTTCTTTCAGAAATACATAGTCTGTTGTTGTGTGTGTTCTTTCAGAGATGTCCCCCACTTGGGCCCTGGCCAGAGGGAGCTTCAACATCATCACCTCTGTCCGAGGAATGATGGGAGGATGTTGCCAATCTGAACGTTTCTGTCTGCGCATGCATGCATTGACATCACTTGAACCAAATCACTCAAATGTTGGACCAAATCATTCAGATTGCATGCCAAATCACTGACACATCTCTAGAAAAGTGTTGGCATTTCTCATACCAAAGGACTCACATATCAGATGAAATTATGTACAAAAGCAGGAGCTTATGGTAGGAGTCATTGTTATAACATCAGAGTGATTTTATGGCAAAAGGAGCTCTTGGCAGGGGTGATTGTTATGATAGGATCTTATGGCAGGAGTAGTTTCTATGGTATCAGAAACTCATGGCAGGAGTGATTGTTATGACATCAGCAGTTCATGGACTTGGCAGGAACTTATGGCAAGTTTGTTATAACATCAGGAGTGACTTATTATTGAAGCTCATGGCAGAAGTAATTGCTATGACATCAGGAGCTCTTGGCAGGAGTGATTGCATGACATCAAGACCCCCCGGCAAAAGTGATTGTAATGCCATCAGGAGTTTATGGCAGGAGTGATTATTATGACACTGGGAGCTCATGGCAAGGGTGATTGTTACAACATCAGGAGTTTATGGCAGAAGTGATTGTTACTACATCAGGAGCTCACAGCAGAAGTGATCATCACAACATCAGGAACTCGTGGCAAGAGTGATTGTTACAACATCAGGAGTTTATGGCAGAAGTGATTGTTACTACATCAGGAGCTCACAGCAGAAGTGATCATCACAACATCAGGAACTCGTGGCAAGAGTGATTGTTACAACATCAGGAGCTTATGGCAGAAGTGATTGTTACAACATCAGGAGCTCACAGCAGAAGTGATCATCACAACATCAGGAACTCGTGGCAAGGGTGACTGTTTTCACAACTCAACTGTTGACACTGTCTGACACTTGTCCTTTCTTCTGTGATCAGCACTTGTTCTTTCACCTCATCTCTGCCCTCCACCTCCCCACCCCCATTTGACATGTGTGTGTGAGTGTGAGTGTGTGTGTGTGGTGTGTGTGTGTGTGTGTGTGTGTGTGTGTGTGTATTGTGTGTGTGTGTGTGTATGTGTGTGTGTGTGTGTGTGCGTGTGTATTTGTGTGTGTGTGTGTGTGTGTGTGTGTGTGTGCGCACGCACAGGTGTGTGTGTTTTAAATGATGTATATATATATATATATGTATATGCATAGCCTTATTATGGATATTGTTTTTCATTGTAAAGCACCTATGACCATACAGTAGGCACTGTGTAAGTGTACCATTATTATTATGATTGCTATAACATCAAGAGCCCATGGCAGAAGTTACTGTTATGACATCAGGAAATCACAGCAAAACTGATTGCTGTGACATTAAGAGCTCATGACAGAAATTATGGTTACGGCAACAAGAGCTCACAGCAGGATCGTCATGACATGGCAGGATTGTATGACATCAGAAGTTCAAAGCAGGAATGATATTGCATCAGGAGCAACGATGGAGGTCATAGGACCTGTTTGTCAGTTAGGGGTCCAAGCTGAGCGTACATTAACTTGAAGGGCGGGGATAGCTCAGTTGGTAGAGCATCCGACTAAAAGCCGGGCACAGTACCGATGTGGGTTCGAGTCCCTGGTGTGGCAAGGGAGTTTTCTCCCAGAGTCAACTTCCAGTGCAGACTCTCTTAGAGTCTTAGTGTTCGTACAGCCCTTGTGTGCAATCACATGCCTCAACATCTGTGTGCATGTTAAATATCCCAAGCACTGGCAGCCATATCTTTCACTGAACACACAAAACCCCTACACATTCTGGTAGGAATGAATAGCGCTGCTCTTGCAGCTGCTGTGTCTTACCCAGGTAAGGTAAGGCAACCCAAATTTCCCAGCAGGGACAACGAAGAACTAAAAAACAAAACAAAAAACCTTTGTGGTATTAGTTTGTGGCTGGCAGTTCCTTCAGATTTTCAAGTGTGTCTAGCTGAATTTTGAGGGAATTGACACTCTATGCAGTCTGCCTGATTTTGTCTTCTAGTTTGGTTGGAAACAGATTGAGTGTCTAGTCCCTTAGAACAAGAAGAAGAAAGAAAACAAAGTCAGGCATACATTGAAGTATGAACGTGTTGTTGTTGTTGTTGTGTGTGTGTGTGTGTGTGTGTGTGTGTGTGTGTGTGTGTGTGTGTGTGTGTGTGTGTGCATGCTTTTGTGTTTGTTGTTTTCGTCAATGTGGTCATAAAAGATGGCTTTTGACAGTGAAAGGTTCAATGACAGTGAAGTATGAATGGTTTCTTTGATGTGCTGGTAAAAGAAGGCTGGTATTTGTTTTGGGTTTTTTATTGTGGCTGTAAAGCAGGGGTGGGTTTCGTGGGGAATTCATTTGTGACCATTAGTGGTTGCTTTTTTTCTTCTTTCTTCCCTTTTTTTTTTTCTCTTCTTTTTTTGTATCATTTTGTTTTCTTGTTTTGTTCTTGTTTTTGTTGTTTTGGGGGGGTTGTTTTTGATGTAGTCTTGCCTTTCACGAGAGGCTCCAATGTACCACATGCCCGTCCATCCCGACTTCCTTTCACTGTGATTGTGTACTAAATCCCCTCCCACCTCCCCACCACTACCACCACCCTGCTAAACCCTGCAGGAGGACTAACATCAATCACGGGTGGACGACTTACATCAACAGGGTGCGGTTTACCTCATCACATGCTCCATTAAACACGAGGGTCCTCTGGGCAGCACCTGTAAGTGCTCATTTCGTGCTTGACTGCTCTTTCGTGGAAGATCGGTGACAGAAGTCCTACCACAACTTTGACGTTTTTCAGGTGATTGCATGTATACCAAGAGTTGGTCATCTTGACCAGGGGGGGGAAAACAAAGAAAAAGAAAAAGTAGAACTTGGGCAAATATTTGGAGTGATGCTCTGCCTGCAACATTAACCGTCTTTATTTTGTGTTTCAATTTCATTATTTTTGTATTTTGTATGTTGTTGTTGTTGTTGCTGCTGTTGATGATTTTTAGCTTTTGTTAGTCGAGTGTCACCCCTCCCCTCACCCACTACCCCATTTTGTTGTTGTTGTTGTTGACTGGGTGTTGTTTTTGTTTTGATGTCATTTACTGGGGGTTAAAAACCAGTTCCCTTCCTCCCAGTCTTGACTTTTTTTCTTTCTTATTTTGATTGTGGGAGGTATACTTACTGTAACAGTCGTTGATCTTTTCATTTTGATGTTCTGTTTTGTTGTTTTAATGCTTTCATTGTTGTTGCTTCTGGGTGGTATTTGATTTTTTAAATTAATTAAGCTGTGAGCAATATTTTGATCATGAATTATGAAGTTTGTATCAGTAAAGCATAATAAACTGATACATCACCTCTGATATATATTTTAAAAAATACTGTTCTTACTTGGGCTGATATTAATGTGTCTGAATGGTTCATAATGATTAATGTTCACTTTTTTATATACTGTGTTGTCAGTGGTTTGTTTGCTGTGAGGTCAATGCTCCCAGAAGTGAAAACAGTGTCTTACATACATTCAGCAGACACTTAACATCGGTTTAGGTTATATATGTGCTTTTAATCCGTAAACACACACACTTACAGGCACCTGTACACACACACACACACACACGCGTGTGCACGCGCACGCACACACACACACACACACACATCAGATCCGATCAAATATCTGTGTTTCAAGTCCCCAACCCCCACTCTGCCTCTCTCTCTGTGTGATAAAACTGTGCAAGTTGTCTGTGTAGATATTTCAGACTGGAAAGTGTAACCTGAGAACAAAAGACATGGATGACACTTGCCAATGCAGCATTTTATACTTTTTTTCTCTCTTCAAAAATGTAAAAAGAGGCACTTGTTTCAGCTGCTTCAGTTTGAACGAGTCCACAAACGCATAGTGCTTTTGCCCATATTTTGATTATTATACTGAGTGCACGTTGTATAATAATCTGTATTACATTCATTATTATGGGCTTGTATAATAATCATACTGGTTTTCTTGTTCAATCATTTCCGCCTCACATCGTCTGTGATTTATTTATTCTATGCATGCATATGCCAGTATTGCTCAAATGAAATTTTTAACCAGTTGATCACAAGATGGGTGAATTTATTGTTGCAGCCTCTCTCTCTCTCCCTCACTTTGTTTTCTGCGTATGTATATACCGCCTTACCCAGGTGTGTGTATGTGTTACAATTACTGATGTGTGGCAATGTGACTTCAAAACTTCGCTTTACTTAAGCTGTTTGGAAGCATAATAAAAATAGGATTTTTCGATAGTTTGTTTGTGTTGTGTTGTGTGTGTGTGTGTGGTTTTGTGTGTGTTCTGTGCCTTCTTCGATTTCCACATACTAGAGAAAGAGACGTGCAATATGATTCATACAGAAATTTTGTCCTCAGCTTTTGATTGAGTCTTTCTGCTCTTTATCATTATTCTGATTCAGTTTTATACCTAATAATTATTTTCCTTGACGTGTTTTCTCATTTTTGTCACTATTCTGCCCCCCCCCCCCCCCCCCCCCCCCCCCCCCCCGGCAATCAATCCTAAAACTTGGCACGGCCAATGAAGTAGCCGACTTCGATGAAGTCCATGTGATCTTATCTCTTCCTGTCCCCTCTCTTTTCCCGCTTGCGTGCTGCCATTGAAGGAACCAGCCTTCGTCAGTTGTGCCACAGTGCAGACGCGATATCGGACTGCATACTAATTTTCGCACATTGTTCAGCATGGACCCCAAACTCCAAGCACTGGTTTACGACATCCTTTGGAGGAAGGTGCCGGAAAGCGATGCTCGGAGTGTGCATGGACCCATGAATCCAACCAGCGAAGAGCCAGAACAGAAAATTCAGTCAAATATGCATATTATCTGTCGATAATTCCGCTACGAACACGCGAACGCTTGGCCCAAGGCCAGCCAGCACTCGGCTCCATTCTGATAGGATCCGGCAAAGGTATTAGAAGTACCGACAGTTCCTTTGACCTGGTGATGGATAGCTTAGTTTGAAGTCGAGGCGGGCTACGTACGTCTACAACATAATGATGTACGAGTTTACGATGTATTAGGCTTACTATTCATTGTTTCGTTCGACCTAACCCTTGTCTCCCAGCCCAGGTCGTCTCAGTGTCTGCCCGGACTTCCGATCCGAAAAATTGGCCGTAGGCTAAACAGGGACAGCGTTCTTTCATACTGTTGTTTTGTATGGAGCCGTTTATGACGTGTTGATTAGCAGTGACAGATTGTAGGAACAGGCCTAAAATCAGAATCCTGCGTCATAAAGTTCTAGGTTCAGAGGTCGCGTAGGTGCGTAATGCGTGTTTGTGTCAGTACGCCGCGTCCGGTGTATGTGCCGTGTGTCCATACATGTGTCCGGTCAGCATCGCACTCGCCGAAAGAGATCATGTTGACACCGTGAGAGCAATCTCACAGGAACGTTGATCGATCAAATTTTGTTTAATAGCTATAATTATAAGCTTCCCATCGAGTTTTATACTGCAAAATTTACGGCTGTTTACCCGCCCGCCCCCCTGCACCCATCCCTCTTTCGTCGTCTTTGTGGCTATTATGTGATGCCACAAATATTATGAGGCAATATCGCCATGTGCTTTTTTCTTTTGTTCTTTTTCGCCCGAGAGTATACGCCGAGATCCCTCATGTGTAGTCCATGTCAGAGTTGGGTGGATTATGAAGCACCAAAATAACCCAGCATGCACTGAAACTGAGTGCCACAACGGTCTTCATAATGTTGAAGTCAGTTGGACACTATACGGGGTATTTTTTAAAATGCTCCGTTGATTTTATTTTCAGTTTAGAATCCCCTTGCGTCAGTGGCGGTCAGAGGGACTCCACTGTAGAAAACACCGTTAAGTTGGTTGGTTGGTTAAACTTCTCTCGCCGAGTCAAGTTATCCCAAGGAGGTTTTGGTGTGGACCGAGAGTCCAGAGGTCGGGGAAGAGGGAGACGATAACTGTGTGTGTGTCACTGTGTGTGTGTCACTGTGTGTGTGTGTGTGTCACTGTGTGTGTGTGTGTGTCACTGTGTGTGTGTGTGTGTGTGTGTGTGTGTGTGTCACTGTGTGTTGTGTGTGTGTGTGTGTGTGTGTGGTCACTGTGTGTGTGTGTCACTGTGTGTGTGTGTCACTGTGTGTGTGTGTGTGTGTGTGTCACTGTGTGGTGTGTGTGTCACGTGGTGTGTGTGTGTGTGTGTGTCACTGTGTGTGTGTGTCACGTGTGTGTGTGTGTCACTGTGTGTGTGTGTGTGTCACTGTGTGTGTGTGTGTCACTGTGTGTGTGTGTCACTGTGTGTGTGTGTCACTGTGTGTGTGTCACTGTGTGTGTGTCACTGTGTGTGTGTGTGTGTCAGTAACGCTACACTGTCACCACCATTGCTTTCTGCGCCAGGCTGGCTAGTGCTGTAAGTCATCTGAATGTTTCATTAACTGTGGGGGACAAAATTTGAATCACGCGACAGTGTCCATACACCACAACTGGGGTGAAAAGAAATGAGAGCCGAACCGGAGTCGAACCGAGGTCCTTCTGTTTACCAGCCTGACGCCTAACCGTTAAAGCCAAACCGGCTCACAAACACCGCTAAGTGTCACAGCTGGCCTAAAACACTGGACCCGCCTGACTTGTCTTTGATCTCAGCATTATATCTCGGTCGACGTGAGCGCGCAACTCAGTTTCGTGCCCGGCAATGTCCGAGTACGCGCAACCAGGGACTCTTTTGTTGTGCTAGGCTATGCCTGGTGTAACGCAGGCGAACTACACCAGAGACACTGCCACTGCTGTAGTGCTGCTGGGTGCGGCACGGTCAGTCCCAGCTCCGTCTCTGACTAACAGAAAATCAAATTAAAGTCAGAGGAATATTTTAAGTTTTCGTCTTGATCTCTGCTGTCTGTTTGATTATTTTGACTCGAGAAGAGAAGGCTATATTACTGTTTCTTTACTGATACTAGTAATACGGTACGGCCGAAAGCTACTAGCGTGCGATTGTGTGTGTTTTATACCGTTTTGTTTGTTTTTTGTTTGTTTGACTCAAAAAAGAGAGAGAGAAAAAAATCATTTGCAACTGGCTGCTGTAACGATTTATTTATTTTTAATGTATACTGATGTATCTCAACTACGCTAAATTATTGTGTGTGTGTGTGTGTGTGTGTGTGTGTGTGTGTGTGTGTGTGTGTGTGTGTGTGTGTGTTGTGTTTTTTGTTTGTTGATGGTGGTGGTTTTTGTTTGTTTGCTTGCCTAAAAAACAAAACAACAACAACAAAACTTTTTGCATGTAATATTGATGGCCTGTCTGGCAGTGTGAATTTCCGACTGAGTACAGGCCAGGAGAGTATCATCTCATTTGATCTGATTACTAACTGTTGATGCCGACAGAGATGGCCAGGAGGCTGGGGTGAGACTTTGAGACTGGCCGGTTCGGGAAAAACAGCAGGTCGGGACTGCACTGTGACCAAAGAAAACAAAACAACCGTACGTTTAGTACAGGTGTGCTTACACTGATCTACGCACTGTTTTTTTTACCTGAAGAGGTCACGTCGCTGCGGGGGTGTAGCTAACGAAGCGTCATGATCGTCCAGCGGAAGCTGTCATGTGGACATAAACAGCCGGTCACAAATTAAGGTCAGTGCGCCCAGGTGACCCGGTTTGGCCAAGCGGCAAGACCTTACTGACTGAAGCTGGTAAGCAGAAGGAAATGACTCTGTTCGACTGATTCCGCTTCGGCTCTGTTTTCGAAAGCTGTGGTTTATGGGCACGACTGTCTCAGTTTGTGGCTTTGCCCTTCACAGCTGATGCGGCCGGAAAGATTAAATGGCTCTCATCGCTGCCTATCTTAACGCATGAATCATTCTAGTGGTGACTCGACGTGACAGTGTAGCGTTAGGTATAGTCTCCCTCCGGCTTCCCCTACCTTCTGGGATTTCAGTCCCCACCAGTAGGCTACCTCCTCAGTCGGAGACATCAGTCTCGGCATTTAAACAAGTTTAACGAAACCAGCGCGCCCGGCAGAGCAGGTTTGGCCTAGCGGCCGTAAGGCAGCGTTAGGCGGGTCCGAGCCATAGACCTACTTCAGTGTGATTATGTTAGTCCATGGTCCGAGTGGACGAGTCCCGCGTCATCACATATCCGCTGCCGCCACACCTCAGCCGGACTGAGTCATTCCCGACCATGCCTCCACCCCCCCCCCCTCCCCCCCACCCCAAGTTTCCAAAGTTTCGGCGACTGCCTTCCTCGGGGGATTATTTTTCACAATTGAACGTGGGTAAAAACATAGTTTACACAACGATTCTTAAAATACCACTGGGGTGACTAAAATTTGATGAATAAAAAAATAAAAAACACAAACTGTAAGACCGAACAAACTGTTCACAAAGAGTTCATCTAAGCTTATGCGATGCATACGGGTAGGAATCAATCAGGCCGACCGGCGGCGGGCAGGTCTTGAAAAAGCCCCACAATGGGCGAAAATTTGGAGTAAAAGTTTTCAAACCAGAACATGCTTGGACTTTTGTTATACGTTCTTTCTCTGTCTCTCTGTCACTCTGTCTGTCAGTGTGTGTGTGTGTGTGTGTGTGTGTGTGTGTGTGTGTGTGTGTGTGTGTGTGTGTGTGTGTGTGTGTGTGTCCTTGGTCCCAGCTACATTAAAGATTGTTCTACAAATTGCTCCTAATATGCTTTTTAGCATCTGAGGACATTAAGCAGAACCGCGGAAAAAATGAGGCACTGGTTCGCAGAGCTCAAGAATTGTGTGAAAGTCGAGATGGCCGTCCTGGGCTCCCCGTCCCTAATAGTCTTTGGTCTCTGTGAACGCAAAGCAACACTGAACTCGAACCCGTGACAGAGCTCAGCGGCTGTGTCGGTGAAAGTCAAGGTGGCTGTCCTGGGCTCGCGTCCCTAAGCCCGCTACGGTTTTTGTGGACGTAAAAAATAATTAATGACTGAAATTGATGATTTGAAATTTGAAGATTTCTTTACCACTACTAAACTTGATAGCACTAGAAATTCTGAGCACAAACTATATGTACATTTTACAAAAAAACAAAAAACAAAAAAACTAAACCCAGGAAGTTTGCCTTTAGCAATAGAGTTGCACCAACCTGGAATTCACTTTTACCATGTACTCAAAAAGCACCATCTATTAACCATTTTAAAAGTCGTCTTGACAAAGATCCAAATTTATTAGTTCGTTTTTTTGTTTGTTTTTTTAATAATTTTATTATGATGAGTAATGCAATAGGAAAATTGAAGCATGCATAAGTAGACCAAAATTAAAATTAAAACAATAAGAAGGGACGTAAAAAGCTGCGAGGCCTACTGCCAAGTCCCTAAATCTATATATATATTTATATCTATATATATACGTAAAGCAACATGAAGGAAGAAGACTACACTGATGACTACAGAGGTGACCTTTTGTGGCTGAAGGGACGTTAGAATCCAAGAACTAGGTAACTGAGTGAACACAGACTATGCACCTGACACCGCGGCTTGGTTGGTTTTGGTTCTTCCACCACGGCATGCGCTTGTGACTCTTCATCTCATGGGCTGTGTCAGTGAAAGTCGAGATGGCCGTTAGGCTGGGCTCGGCCCTCTATCAGTGAAAGCCTTACGGTTTCTGTGGACGTAAAGAAACACTGAAGTTTGAACTCGAACTTTTGACTTTTCAATAATCCATAGTGAACGCTGACATGACAGTCACGGGCACGTGGACTCCGGATCGAATCAAAGCTGAAATACTGACTAGTAGTTGTGGGATCACATCCTGGTCAGTAACTGTGCGGCCGACAGGACAGCAATTTTCAGTCTCGGCAGTATCTCTCCCTCTCTCCTCAGTCATAGCCCATACACTGAAGTAACTTGAGAAGAAGAAAGGGGGAAACAAATGAAACACACACACACACACACACACACACACACACACACACACACACACACAAAGCGGCAAACAAATGAAACACACTAATATAAGTATTTTTTTCTTGTTGCACGGCCCAACTGTTATGTCAGTTGTTAACTTGATATATTGTTATATAAAATACATAGTGTTTAAACCAAATGAAACACACACACACACACACACACACACACACACACACACACACACACACACACACACACACACACACACACACACACACACACACACACACACACACTCACACACACACTCACACACACACACTGACTGACACCCCCCGGCTACACACACACCCCTCCACCCACATCACACACACACACACACACACACACACACACACACACACACACTGACATGCCACGCACTGCGCCGCACGCACGCACTGACTGACACACCAGCTACACACACACGCACACTGACACACGCACACACGCACGCGCGCGCACGCACACACACACACTGACACACACACACTCACACACACACACACACACACACACACACACACACACACACACACACACACACACACACACACACACACACACACACCCAACACACACACACACACACACACACACACTGTGACACACACACACACATGACACACACACAAAGAGGGCATTGGCCGGAACAACACTATCTGTGCCGGGAAAGAAAAGAAACTGAGAAAAAAATCCACTGAGAGACACAGCCGAAATTCTCCACTGATGATATCAGTTCAACAGATCACGCGTCTACTGCCGGGATTTGTTTTTTGTTGATCGAGCATTTTGTCGTTTTGGCGCTAAGCGGATGATCGTCGTGCCGGCAGAAGAAGCGGAAGATCTGAAACTGACTAAGATATGACTGCAAGCCGTTCTCAATACATCAGTGATCCACTCAGTCAGTGCCACACGTAACTGACTTGAACCGCCGGTTCCAACTGACGCTCAAGGTATTCAACACACTAAAACCACTGAGACCGGATTAGTTACATGTTCATTTATCACCGCCGGTTTAATCGTTGTTTAACGACTGTAGTTTTGTCGTTTTGAAAAACTAGGGGCGGCTTAACCTGAAAATCCCCCAGGTTTTTATTGTCATATTTTTTATCAGCGGCGGCTTTCTTTTTAACCGTTTATATGTCTGGATAAAAAAAATAAGCTGTAACAGTGACTGAACGTGACAGTCGAGGAAACACACAACTTGTATGTGAATACGCAGAAAGTGAATTTGTTGCTTAACGTCCACGGAGCAAGAAAACGCAGGCAGTGACAGTAGTATATATATATATGGACGCTGTCTCGCGGACGCAACGTCACAAACCGTCACAAACAGCTGACGGACAACCCGGCTAATCGCCCTGTCAAATGCAGGTTCAGTCATATGGATTACGTCCCCTCCAGCACAGGCCTGTGGTGACAGATGGCACTGCGTGGACTTCGTGTGTTTCCGTCAAGTTCGGTGTGATTGGGCGAAGGCAAAATTAACATTCGGAGCGCAGCTCAAAACATTCACATGAACCAACGTTTTATTGATTGAAAAATCAGAAACAACAGCAGAAATGTGAAGGTTTTTGAAGATCGTTTATCACTCAGGAGCTGTGATGGAGAGGTTGCAATACAGGATCGAAACCCGTGCCTCTGTGGAATATTTATGCCGAACGAAGTGAAGGTTGACAGTCGTCCAAGTGAGTTAGCGGCACTGACCAAAACGAATGTTTGTGTGCATTCAACATGACAGAGAACGGCGAAAAGAAAGAAGATGACAGCAGTGTTCGCGTGGCCCTCAGGTAACCTCGTGTTTTTATTCTGTCATCTATCGTCTTTTGTGCAATATAGTCCCCAGTATGATGTTTCGGGCGAAGAAGCTGGCAGAAAATGTTCAGATGTGCAGTCTGCCCTGGACTGTCTCGGCCATTGATGTAGCCCATGTGCACTGGCGGGGTGTTTGTTGTGGGCCGGAGCGACTTCTTGCACTCGAATGGTGCTGTACGTGTGGAGTCTCTGGGCATACGCACAGCTAACAGAACTGTCCCGCCCTTTCTCGTCATGTCTTCTTGTTTATTTATCCGAACTATTTGTACAGTTAAAATATGTTTACCCCGTCTGGCAATTTCACACTACCGGAGTACCCCCTCCCCCTCCCAGTCCATAGAATTTCATGCTGTTGTTTATATTATCCCTTTTTTCATCAGATATAATTCTCCAGGATTCCCTGTTACATCTGTGCGGGTGGGGGTGGCGACTGCTCAGTGCATTGTTTTGAAAGTGAAAGTGACCAAGCTACAAATGATTGATTGAATGATGCCTTACGTCCACAGAAACCATACCATTTATTACTATATTAGGGGTGGGTGGAAAGGGAGGGTATGAGAGCTCAGCTTCAGCCTTCGCCTCCGAGTTCACTCAGCTCTGCAAAGTACAACTACAAGACCAGGGTATAGTTTTAATACTTTTGGCTTTGTATCATTCTGGATCTTGATCTTGATTTATAGTTCTAAATTATACATTGAAGGGACCATTTGCCCAAGATGGGTAGAAATACTCTTACCCAGCTGCCCAAGATGGGTAGAATTGGCAATACATTTTAGTTGTAATTTAACATTCAATTGGCTATACCAAGTTGGATGCTTACATATTTTTTTAAAAAGCAAACCACTACAGATCAAGTATTACATAACATAATAAACAATATAATAGAAAAAATAGTATTTTGAACATTACACTTCATTCCAGCAGTTTTTCGCAGTTAGTTGTACTTGTAGCTCAGCTGTCTCTCCCTTTTAAGTCAAAACTACTGTTGAACAAAACAAGGGTAGCCAAAGGCTTGAACTGTGCTGATTGGGGTATATAACCCAGTCCGTGCAAGGTGGGAGTGGGGGACATCAGTAACAACTGAATGAATGTATGACAGTAGCTGGATTGGCCAGATACATGAAAACTAGTAGTTAGTTAATCATCTGATCTAGCACTTAGTATCACTGTCGGTTTCTCTTTTTCTCAAGCTTTGCGTTAGCACATGCACAGTGAAGCTGCAAACATGAGATGAGTAACCATATAATTGTCAGCAGTGACAGATTGACTACAGCATTACTGAAGTTAAACTTAAAGACTGAAGGTTGAAGTACTGAGTCAGGAAGTATAACATGCCAAGTCAGGAAGTGTAACCTGTAAGCAACTGAAGTGGTAAATTAATCAAGGTCATTTCCTTAAATTGATCATAAACTTTTATGGTAATTGGTATCACATGTTAATCCAAGGATGTCAGTATATGAAGCAGCCATAGGCACATGAATGGGGATAGTGGAACCCCTCTTTCAGGCCCACTCTGATAAATTAAGCAAAGGGTCGGGGGCTTATGTACCTGTGATCACACTGGATATTTTAAACCAGTGTGACATAGATGATCTATAAACTTGTGTATGTTGGCAGAAGTGGTTCATAGAAACTGGCCAGATGTATATATTTGTAATCAGTCAGATACACAGCCGTCCATACTGCTACTATAGCTGTACTAGCAAACATATGGCGCCCCTTCCCCATCCAGAATGTATACATGTATACAATACACACATGACTACACCCCACATGCACTCATCTCACTGTGCTGTGTTTTGTTGTTTTGTGAGAACCAGTCAAGCAAAATAACACCTTTTAACTGATTCATGATTTTTTTAATTTTTTTTGGTGCTGTATAATACATTTATAGATGATCTTGACCAGTAAAATACTGGAAATTATTGGTTAGCGCAAACCAAATAAATATGATATAATGTATGTGTATCACAATCAGTATTGCTGTATGGAAGTACAGTAAATGAACAGAAAGGGTCAAAAGAAGTAGTCTTCAGAGAAGCAGGAATGCAGAAATACTCTTACCCAGTTGCCCAAGATGGGTAGAAATACTCTTAGTCTTACCCACTTGCCCAAGATAGGTAGAAATACTCTTACCCAATTGCGCAAGATGGGTAGGAATACTCTTACCCAGTTGCCCAAGATGGGTAGAAATACTCTTAGTCTTAGTCTTACTCAGTTGCCCAAGATGGGCAGAAATACTCACAGTTGCCTAAGATGGGTAGAAATACTCTTACCCAGTTGCCCAAGATGGGTAGAACTAGAAAAGCCTCTGGGTGAGTCAAGACCCAAAACCACTAGCCATTTGGGCAGATCATAATTAATTGCTTTTGCCATCTCTGATGATGGACTTTGAATTCTGAATTTATGACACATGTTAATCATCAGAAAAATATTAATCAGAGCAGTCATGATCTGTAAAAAAAAAAAGGTGTAATGTAATGCATGCAGTGTCTTCAGCCAGTTCAGGTCACCATTTATTTTTAACTTGGCTACTTTGAAAAATGAAGCTGAGTGTGAATATATATATATATATATGAGCATGTGCCAAAAGGTGCTGCTTAGAAGGTGGACATTAGGGTGAAAAATAAAAGCAGAAAAGTCATTTAGCAAGTAACACCATTTAAAAGATAAGTCTTTTTTACATATATTTCAGGTCTTAAAAAGATAACTTGATGAAGCAAGTCTGAGAAAAAGACATTTAAAGACGGACACCTGAATCTGTCGGATGCAACACAGGACACAATGTTTGTTTTGATTTAATCCTTGAATTTAATGATTGCTATCAATCTGTGGGGAAAATAAACAGCCATTGTTTATAACAAGACAGTAAAACTTAAATTGACTCAATTCACTTTTTATTTCATATTCAAAATCATAACAATGATGTCCTGTGTTACATCCGACAGACTGCCACTTTAATTTTTTTAATAAAATGAAAATGAAACACAACACTGAATCAAAAATAGGATGTGTTTATTAGAATTTACGAAGCATAGTTGTTTCCATGACTGCAGCATGAAATAAGGTCATCAACGACATTTTTTTACATTTTATCTGTCGGATGTAACGATTATTGGATGGACATAACATTTCCCATGCTCACAATACACAGCTTATAAAATAACAGTGCTGATTTCCCTACACTGCAACAAAATGTTACCAGCTGATTTAGTAATGGTTTTAATGACTGTAGCACTAAACAAGTTGCTTGTATAGTTGTAATTTTGTCAAAGGCCCTTTTTCAGCATTTTATCTGTTGGATGTAACAACTCTATGGTGGACACAACACTTCCTTTCCTGTAAACATATGCACAGCTAATAAAATCACTTAGTTTCCTACATCTGACACATTGCTGTAAATACTGAACAAGGCCAAAACCATTATTTAAAGTAATGCACTGTCGGATGCCTCGCATATCAGAGGACACAATGGAATATGTAACACTGGACAGTCAGTATGTGACTTAGAAAAAGTACAGCCAAGTTGTCATTATTATTCTTTCATTGACAAAACAGAAAACCATGTGAATTACAAATGTACATTCACCCTATACCCTATTGTTAACACAACAGCAGGTAAAATTCAATTACCAAAGACATTGATTTGGCATTCAAGTCTCACTACCTGGAATAACAACTGTAACAATTGTAAGTAACCAGAAACAGTAATGCAAAATCTGGAAACTGATGACAAAGCATAGAGAATTTTCCATGTTAACAGTAACACTAATTCTTCCCATCCTAATAAATTTAAATGATTTGTTTTCAGTGAGTTGGCACTTCAGCATTGAGACATATCTTTATTTCTCTGCTGTTCCTAAGTACTGCAGTGCTTCCCAGGACGAATCTGGCTTCATGCTCCACTAATGTTGTCCCTGCTGTGTCATGAAAAACACTTGCTCTTGCCCTTTTGGAGCATCGACCTCTTTAGCCTGAAAAGAAACATGCATGTGTACAAAATAAGGCAATATAACAACTGTTTTTGAGGATATGTCTCCTTATTTATAGGTATGCAACTCTGGAGACCTACATGCATATAAGATATTGTGTGTGTCTGCACGCGCATGTGTGTGTGTTTTGACTTTCCCCCGAATATATACATATCTATATCAGACATTAGGTAATATTACTAATATATATAGTGCTGTAGTTGAAACATAATAACACAAATGCCAGGTTACCCCCTCCTTTTTTAAATTTCTGTTCATTTGGTCTTTTCATCCCTACTAACTTCCACCCCACCCTACATTGTGCCACAGTGTATTGTATTTTGTGTTGTATGAATTTTTTGTCTTCATGTTGCATATTTATAGTGAATTGTCACAATAATTCTACTTTATATGCTGCACTGTATTGTATTTGTACTGCAATGCACATATAAAACTACATCAGTTAAGAAATTCTATTCTGGCTTTCACTAGTTTCAGCACACACTTTAGAATGCATCTGTCCTGCTAGAATAGAATCAAAACAACAATAACAATATGCTTTATTCATCCCAGGGAAATGGGAAGGCCTGGGAAGATAAAATAATTAAAAACAAACATCTCCCTAATCACAATGTTAATGTCATGGTAATGCTTCTTTTCTTTTTCTTTCTTCTTCTTTTTGTTTTTGTTGTGTGTTTGTACAATTTGTATAAATTGGTATAAATAGATAATTTACGGCTATGCCTTTTTTAAACTCTTAGTTCACATCACAGACGGCAATAATAAACCTGTAGAGTTGCAGAAGTGTATTGAGGAGTAAGAATTTGTGTCATGGCATCATGCTGTTCCGATCGACTGAACAAATGAAAAAACGCTGTCCGACAGCGGCAAATCAACTCCGAAACGTGTGCCGTCGTAAACACGGGTATTTTCGCCATTACGAAGTAAACACTTGAACGTTTTAAGTTTTTCTCTTTCAATCGAAACACTAAGAAAAAACTAGTTCGTTGATCGAAACGTGGACATTACTGTGCAAAATTCGGTCACTCGCGATCGAAACACTGACCTAAGGCCCGCTTGTGTCATCCGAGAAACAGCGGGCTATCGAACGAAGACATCACTTTGAATTTGCACACTGCCG
This sequence comes from Alviniconcha marisindica, assembly GCA_018857735.1. NCBI lineage: Eukaryota > Metazoa > Mollusca > Gastropoda > Provannidae > Alviniconcha > Alviniconcha marisindica. The sequence continues at coordinate 482,226 of JABMCL010001863.1, read as the reverse complement.
ACCGAAACCTGTTTAATAATGGTCACTTCGCTTACAATTACGAATGAAAATGCAAAAATAACGTTGTATCAATGAAAAGTAACTATTTAATCTGTCGGACGCAACAACACATTTCGATCGAAACTGTAAAAAGGTACATGACCCAAATCGAAAATTCACTCACCGTTCCTTGTTGGCACCATGTTTGAAGAGAAAGTAGTGCAAAGCACTGTGGGTAAACATGGCCGCGCTTTGTGCAAAAAACGACGTCACAAAATCGACGTTTATCCCCAGAATCGGCAATTCTTCGATCGTAACGGACTGACAAAATAAAAACTTGAAATTTTAAACTTGAAATTGTTTTATTACGAACGGAATCCAACGCTTTTATTATCACTGCTTTCGACTAAACACTGATTTTAGCAACAGCTTCTTTGTTTCACCACCCACAAGTCCGCAGTGAATAGTAGCAGACGAACGTTTTCGTCAGCATCGGAACCGGACCCAATGCGTTTCGATCGAAATAAACATATGTTTATTTCAATTATTCAGATTTTACAAATAGTTATGAGCCGTTTTCTCAAGCATTAAAAAGCTTTGACTATGTCCTGTCAGGCAGCAAAGGGAAAATTGCCGAAAGAAGAAAGATGCAAACAAAACGACAACTGAAGCGGTGCACCCGAAATGTCCACCCTTCCTTTGCCGATTTTCGGCCCGGACTTGGTGTAAATTTTCATATTTTACTAACTCAAAACTGACTTTGGGAGTCAAGTTTATCTTTATTATCTCTTTGATGCATACTCTTTCAGATAAAGTTAGGTTTGTTCAGAGAAAACTTAAGCCTGAAGAAGCATTTACGACCAAAAAATGGATGGTCCCGCCGAGCACCTTTTGGCACAGGCTCATATATGAAAATTGAAATAGATTAGAAGCTTTTTCCTTAAAAGTTAAAATTACACTAGGGGAAACATCACTTTTATCACAATATCATGCTAGTAAATTACTGTTTTTGCTTGGGGCTAGTAAAATATATTCACTATCCCAGTTCCCACAAGGATAATATCACCAGGCCTAGGGTGGTCTTTAAATTTCAAGTTTCATCCTCAGAGGTTCCACTGTGTTAGGAGTTTGGCTTGCAAGTTACAAGTACACAGACTGTATCAGAGTGTTTAGAGCCGCTTGATTATAAATAGGCACTGCCATCATATCATCTCTGCTCAAAATATTGGACACTGTCAGCATGCTGAGGCTGTTCTAGGCTAACCCAGAGAACAGGGAGTGCAGATTGTTGTATGTCAGCGCTGTGAAGACGAATGAAACAAAAATAGGAGCTAAAGTGCCTTTCTTCTAGTTCTTGTTCTTTTTGAGAGGCAAGTCCACAGTCCTCTCAGCTTGCTGAACCACTCTGGACTGATCCCTGGCCTAATGTAAAGAGTGGAATTTGTGCCCACTAGCAGATATTGATCTCCAGTGACTCCATTTTTAAGTTTAAAACAAAAAAGTGTTGAGGGGGGAGGCCCCAGGGGGAGGGGGGGTGGGGGGATGTCAGGTTTGGAATGATTTGTTTTTGTTGAACCTTTAAAAAACAGTGTTCCATAATCCTTGTGTGGGAGGAAAAAGCCACCACAGCCACAGTTCTGTTTCTTGTTAACACATGAATTTTCAGTTCACACTCACAGTCACAGCATCACCATGCTTTGTCTTCTTTCGCCTATGTTTTGTGGGAGTGGACAGTATAGATCTCTAGAACAGTAGCAGGAAACCCGAAACATTAAGGTATTCATTAAAACAAACTGTTCATTCCTTGTACTTGCTACAGAAAGGCCGTAACGCAGTAATACTACAGTAACGTTACCAGTAGCACACAGAAAGTAACACTAACAGTAAGCGTTGCTGTACTGTCAGGTGGACAGGGGATGCTGGAACTGTACTTGTACTACTTCTAATTAGTGACTGGTGTCACACTAACACTAGTAACAGTTGCTGGGAAGTAGAACAAATTTGATGTATTACAATTTACATTCATGAAGAATTGACAGTTGCACTGGTAGGAGATTCATGCCTTAACATGGGAAATTTTGCATTCAGTTTGCATTTGTTGACTGTTGCAGGGTCCGTCCACAAAATGGCAGAGAAAAAGTGGACATGTGCCAGGTGTGCACATCAGTTGTACCCAACGAACCACAGGTGGTGCTGGGGAAAGACAAGTCCTTCACCTTTGACTACGTTTATGACATGTCCACAGTTCAGGATACCATCTATAACACCTGCGTCAGAGAACTTATTGATGGGTAAGGATAAATTATGCCATTATAATTATATGCCTTGGAGTTAGACTGGAGATGGAAAGTGGGGGAGGAGGAGGGAGGATTAACATGTAGCCACTCAGTTATTAAGGGTGGTAACTCAGTTATTAAGGGTGGTAACTCTCCTTTACTAAGGGTGGTAACTCTCTAAGTTACTGTTTAAGCCTGTCCTTCATCATGAGGTGACCCTGTGCAGTTGGCAGGACATTGAGAAATCCAAGTCCTGGCTGTGCTTGTTCTCACGTTTGGTGTGGATTGTGGATTGCACTGTCTTGGTAGAGAACAATATCACTCTCCTCCTCAGCCCTGTGCCACCTCCTCCTAAACCTCCCTTTTCATCATCTTCTTCTTCTTCCTCTTTTCTTCTTCTTCAGTGTGGCATTGCTCAGCTGGTAGTTAAACATAGGAACAGTTTTGAAAGCATTTGCTTGAATGCGACTTTTCAGATCATCCTGAGGAGACCCAGTGGTTGACAGGACGTTAAAATCCAATTACTACAATACTCACTAATTCACGAGCCAACTTTGTAAAAGTTCTTTGTTTAAAGTTTAAACCTGGATTTTGCTGTATGTTATTAATTATGTTAAGGGTGTGCAATTGCTGAGAGAGAGAGAGAGAGAGAGAGAGAGAGAGGAGAGAGAGAGAGAGAGAGAGAGAGAGTACATTTTATTTACCCTGGCTCTGAAACTGATAATCTAAGAAGTCATTTTCTGGAATAAAAATAGAATGCTCATACTGTATTCCCTGCTAGCTCAAGTGCTTGATGTGGTGCCCGTTATTCTTCATCTGGTGGGACCCAGCTGCCAAATGTAGTTTAATGGTTGTGGGTCCCTGAAGGAATCAAGGTCTGGCATTGAGAGGGGAAAATCAATCAGCTTCTCTCCATGCCACTGACACTTACCAGAATTTATCCATAAAGGAATCTAGTGTCTGCTTGTCACTTTGATCTCTGCACGATCACTGGATTTCCTACCATTGTAGATACTGATCTTGATCTCAGTTTGCACGATCACTGGATTTCCTACCATTGTTGATACTGATTTTGATCTCAGTTTGCATGATCTCAGTTTGCATGATCACTGGATTTCCTACCATTGTTGGTACAACTGATTTTGATCTCAGTTTGCCCGATCTCAGTTTGCACGATCACTGGATTTCCTACCATTGTAGATACTGATAAGGAAGATGTCAGATTATATCTCTTCCAAATACAGACACCAAAAAGGAGCCATTGTTGATAAAAAAAAAAACTGTCAGAAGATGTGAGTTTTAAGATCAGTTTTGAAGGCAGAGAAGGGCTGTGGTTCATGTGAGCATGAGGGAGAGTTGGTGACTTGACACTTCTGCCAGTCAACCATGAGCAGCAATATAGATCAGGGCAAAACACAGTTCATCATAACAAAACAAAAAAACATTTTAAAGTTTTAAGTAATTTAAGTTTGATTTACTGTAACTGTTGTAATATTGAGTATTATGACACTTGCCATTTTATTATTTTGATAGTTACAGTTTTATGTTTGAAAACAGTATAGAAGCATGGATATGAATGAATGAAGAAGGCAGAATAAGAAACCAGGGCAAGAATTAAAATTTTAGACAGAGTTTCTAGCACAGCTAAATGAATCTGCTGGAGGCCTTTAAACCAAAAGAGAACTGAGAAGACCTTTAATTTGATAGCTCTGGGAACCTGCAGAGGGAACCTTAAGTAATGTGACATGCTTCATACTACTTGACACTATGACAGTGAATGTCATACACGTAACAGGTAAACAGGAGGGTCTAGGGAGCTCTTTACCAAGGACATCATGTCCTAATAGTTATTCCTGAGGGCACAGTGGGTTGTGTTGAACACAAAAATAGACGCATATTCTTTTCCCTTTTGTTTCTTTCTTTCCACAGTTGAGTTGAGTTGCAAGTCTGTAAAAACTAGAGAGAGAAAAGTTTTTCTTTTTACTTCCACATTGTATCCATTTTGTGATCAATTGTTTGTTTTAGAATTGCTATCTTACTGTATTTTTGTTCTTTTATTCATGCACTAGGACTGTGTGGTAGTGTGCATTATGATCTACAGATCTCCCAAAGGAGGGAACTTAACAACTCATCTGTCAGTTGTGCTGGCTTGCTTTTCTTTTGATGGGTGGAATTTGTGGTAAAAGGACCCTCTGAGACAGTGACAGGCAGTGATACAGATTTTCTGCCCTAGTGCACACAGTGAAAAGAGGTATAACTAGTCATGCAGTTTGCATTGGAAGACCCTATTGCCTGTGAATGCTGCACTTGAACCCTGGGGCATTTTGAAAACACTTTGGCATGCATGCTATTGCAAAGCTTTTTCTTGCTCTTAGGGGGCAGTTGGTGCTGTAGAACTGGGACAAATTCCCTGTTCTTGGTTACTGCTTTGCCAGAAGTATTTAGTAACAATAGGGAGATAGCTGTAGATTAAAGTCATAGTAATTATTATGGCATTTAATTTTTTCAGCACGAGGCTGTAATTGTTTATAGCTCTAGCTGCCAGGTTTCTTGTAAAAATTCCTGTGTACTGAGAAAAGGCTGTGCCGGTGAACATCAGGTTGACTGGTCTGGTGCAGCTTTTTCTCATTGCATGGACATCTTTTGACAATATGAGATTCATGAGTATGAAACTCATTTTCTCAGCAGTCCTTTCTCAACCTCATGTAAAGCAGAAAATATACTCGCACCATCTGTTTAAGCAACTTGTGCAAGGTGTGTCTGTTTAAGCAAGTGCAGGGGAACAAATGTAGTAGAGTAAAGCCCGTTCTTAATTGGGCGAATGTTTGTTTGTGAACCTAGTTGGAAGTATTCGGCAAAGCTTGTTGGTTCTTAATTGGGCCAACTTTTCTTCATGAACCTAGTTGGAAGTATTCGTCAAAGCTATATTCGGGGCCCAAAAAGCTTCACTCAACATGTTCTGGGAACATTCGCCCTATTCGACGATCATTGCCTCTGATTGGCTGAGAGCAGAGCTCTCCTGTGGATGAGGAAAAAAGAAAAAGAAAAATGGATGACGGTGTCGCTAGGTGCTTCACTCGCTTCGGAGGGAATTTGTTTATTTGTTGACTTGTGGAGGCGCAGCCTTGTCTCGGAGACCCAGAATGAGATCGTAGTTAGTTGAATTACCCTGTGAGGGATGATGAAAGTATATTGACTTGACATGACTTTAGCCTACATTTTGGATCATGCTGTCTGCTGCGCGTCTGCCGCAAGTTCGGGCCGAAGCTTGCATCTCATTACGAGCCAGTTGAGAACAAAGTAAAGTTTGGACTGTCCGAACCATATTCGGCGAACTAAAAGTTCAATTAAGAAACGAATCATAGTTGTCGAAGTGTCTGAAGTATGTGTGGCGAACGAACATTCGCCCAGTTAAGAAAGGGCTTAAGGATACTTTATTCACTGTCTTCAGCAGTTACACTCCTTCCTTCTACTGCAGTATAAAATTTAAAGTCCCCTCCCCCCCACCCCCTCCACACACACACACACACATCTCCCGATCCCAGTGCCCCCTATTTTCCATTCCCTGTTACATGTTCCTTTACACTTCCTTCTGTTTTAATGTTTTTGTTTTTTTGGTTCCTGCCCTGCCTACCTACTCTTTCTAACCTGTCTGATCCTAAGTGAGTGGCGAAAGTCAGTGCCTTTTAATTATGATTACTGTTATGATTAATTAATGGTCTCCTTTATTATTGTTTCAGGTGTTTTGAGGGCTACAATGCAACCGTATTTGCCTATGGACAGGTATGTGTCAAAAAGAAATACATAGCTGTGTGTATACTGTGCTGTCTGTTTAATCTGTCATTGTGTCAGTGTTTTGTTTTGTTGGTCTGCCTGTAAAATGCTCATCCAAGGAAGGGTTCTAGAAATAGTGGTCTTGAAAGAGATCCTTAATGAGGACGTCATTTACAATTTTGATACAGGGAAAAGTAAACTGTGATTGTAAAGGACAAGGTTTCAGAAAAAAGTAGTCTTTTGTTAAAGAGTGTGATCCTTGCTGAGGGGTTCATTTATGGAAACAGAAAAGGAAAGTTTTTCAGAAAAACTTAAAGTCTTAAAACAGGGGTGGTCTTTCATCAGCACAGTGATCAGGCAGTTGCTTACGAGTCTTTGGAGATTCCACTGTGTACCAGGTAAGCGAGGCATCCTTATTTTGTCCTTCTGTACTCGACAGACTGGGTCAGGCAAAACATACACCATGGGCACTGGGTTTGACATCAACATTCCACCGGAAGAAGTGGGCATCATCCCTCGTGCTGTTGAACATCTTTTCATTGGTATCGAGGATCGCCGACGACAGGCTTTTGAGAACGGCCTTCAACCCCCGGAATTCAAGGTCAACGCACAGTTCATGGAGGTAATTGGAACTTTGCTGTTGTGATATATATATATGTAGAGTGTTTCACCCTGATATGACCTCTAAGTATACGGTTGACTGGGCTTTAGAAACCAATAACTAAGTAACTCTTTTGTGTATAAATAATGTAATATGTGTACCATTCTGTTGTTACACAGAGATCTTAGATTGAATGAGCTGGCATTAAGCAGAAAAGTACTTAACTGTTGAATCTGCTGGATAGTTATTTTACATGTTGCGTGCCTGTGTCTTTGATGTTAAAAACCAGTTACCACCTATCTATCTTGCCTGATCACTCATGTCAGGAATATCTGCCTTTCTAAGTACTGCCTCCCAGTTCATTCCATTTTCTGTCTCCAAAATCCTCACTGGACATGTAGCATGGCACTTGTCTTAACATATGCTTTTACTTGTAATATGATGAACTGTGTTGCACCCTGGCCAGTCAGGATGTTTATGAGCCACACAGTTGGCCTTAAATATCAAGTTGGTGAACTAATTAAGAAGACTCCTTCTCCATCCTTTTTCACCCATCTCCATTCTGGTGTGATGAGTACATGATGAGCATAGATGGTGATGAAAAGGGTTATGCATTTCAGTGAATCACTGAATGCACTGGTCAGTTAAGCTGATTTTGTAGCAGTCTTTGTGAATCACTGCATTCTTATTTTTTTATTTTTTTATGTGTACTCTGTGGTTTAAGTTTTTGTTGCGTCTGTTTTGATTAGTACTTTTAAGTTGTCCATATCAGTCTGTGCTGTGTGTGGTTCAGCTGATGTTCACATTACAGGATACTTCTGTACTCACAGAGTGAAAGATTAGGTCTCTAGACTTAGAGGTCAGACTCAACCAAGGTCCTAATGTGTATGTTGCCGTTTATTTATAATGTTACATCCTTCCTTGTACTGCTTTGTTTCCATTCTGACCACACTCAGTGACACGCATGCTTCGTTTCCATTCTGACCACACTCAGTGACACGCATGCTTCGTTTCCATTCTGACCACACTCAGTGACAGGCATGCTTTGTTTCCATTCTGACCACACTCAGTGACAGGCATGCTTCGTTTCCATTCTGACCACACTCAGTGACACGCATGCTTTGTTTCCATTCTGACCACACTCAGTGACAGGCATGCTTCGTTTCCATTCTGACCACACTCAGTGACAGGCATGCTTCGTTTCCATTCTGACCACACTCAGTGACAGGCATGCTTTGTTTCCATTCTGACCACACTCAGTGACACACATGCTTCGTTTCCATTTTGACCACACACAGTGACACACACAAAAACTGATTTATGCATTGTGACTGCAGTAATAGAAGTTGGTTTGACTTCATCAACAGTAACTCCCAGGCAGTGATTGAAACCAACATGTATGTAGACACACTTGTGTGTGTTACTTCACCCCAGTCCTGTAGAGTAGCTGGCTTTATGACTAAATCAGTCTCCTCCTTTGCTGGGAAAACATCAGAACAAAGTGGTCTGCAGTAATGTGCCCCATGTCCCTGGTTGTTACTTTGCTCAGAGTATATTTGTGGAAGGGATATTGCCAATGCAGGATTGAGGGGCCCTTCCGCCAGCCTTTGTTTGATTGGTGTATTTACCTGCAGTAGTTTCACACTGCACTGGGGGCTGTAACATTAGACTGCTTTCTAGTGTGTGTGTTGGGGGGGCCATGAATGTGTGTGTTGTGGGGGGGGGGGGGGGGGGGGGTGAAATCAAGCAGTCTGACACAAGAACCAGTGAATTCTTGGTGGAATTCCACCCTCTTGACTGACCACCCCCTCTTTTGGTAGCCAGTGTGCTTTAGGATCAAAACACACAAAAGGTTGAGACTGAATTCTCTTATACGCCAAGCAAAGAAGGCTAATGGGCTCTGCTGGTTGGAATGGAATTTTTTTTAAAAATAGGCTCACACAAGTTTTTAGTCGATTTACATTCTTATAGTCATTAAAAAAAAACACTATTTCAAAATCCCCTGAAACCCAACCATGAGTGCTGCCATTTTGTTTGACTGGCTGACTGTGTCCTTGATGTCATTAACATGGCTGGCATGTTTCGCATAATTGCCTATTAATAGTATGTCATGAGCCAACCCTTTCCCGCTCTTCATTGGTGAAGAATGCACCCTCAGGAGCTTAACTTCAAAGCAAATCAAACAAAAACAAAGAACAGTTTTTATTGATGAATGTTGATAGAGCAACCATGAATTTATGAAGGGGAATGTATGTGTGCACATTTTGTATGTTTTCTGACCAACTTGCATCTTCACTTAGTTTCCTCTTTATAAGAGAGCACACAAAAATTTGCACCTTTTTAGCAGAACTGCCTTTCACAAATAACACATAGACAAGGCAAACAGTTTTGCATGTGCATGAAAAAGAAAAAAAAAGTGACCCAAGGCATCTTTAGGCTTTTTGTGGATCTCACCAAGACTGTGTACTGTATGTGACTTAAACTAAACTTTAAGAGCTTTTTCAGAAAGTGTTCTCGTTATGTTTAAGCCTTCACCAAAGCCCACTCCCTCTTTTGAAGATTGTTTTTCTGAATCTGGAGAGCTGTTTAAAGGGAGTTGCACACTACTGGTGTGTCTATAAAATTGTCTATTCCTTTGGAATGTGAGGAATTTGGAGTGTTTCTGCTGTGTTCTTGTATAAATTTGTACTACTACTACCCTACAGCAAAAGAGTGCAGGTCAGCTCCAGTGTTACACTGGCACCCCTTTATAATTTGATCAGAGTTGTTTCATCTCATCCTTTACCTCAAGTCCTGTCAAAAATAGCATTACCTGAGGGCTTGGGTGTACAGTTGAAGTGGTAGGGTCAGATCATGTCAGACCAGTTCAGAATCAGCACTCTCCCTCTGGCCACTTGTGTTTGTTACACAGTCCAACTCAAAGCTGAACTGACAGCATGTAACACTATTAGATGAAGGACACCAGACTGCACTGATTTTGTGTTTTTAATGTGTAAATAAGCACAAATTTGCAAAAATTTAAACATGCATGTATGTACACAGTACTTCTGAGGGGCCTGGTGGAAATCTTTCATGCAAGTTCATTTTGCCAAGTTATTGGCCCGGCTGCCCTGTGTCTGAAAAGAGTTAATGTGCACTTTTGAGGGGGCTCCCTTCACACTGTTATTGTCTGTCTGCCAGTACCATAACATTATACTGAACCTCACCTGTTTGCATTTGTAGGTCTATAGGTACTTGTGTAAAACAGAGAGGGATACTTTTTAAAGAAGGCAGTTTGAATTTGAGTTCATCTCCTTGTCTTGTCTTGTCTTCTTCTGTACAGGCCAGTTTCAGGCTATGTCAGTTGTCTGAAGTGAAAAATCAAGCCTGCAGCAGCTCACTGTGTTATTTATATTCTACAGTATGTTAAACTGTTTCACTGCCAGTGTATGACTTGGTAATTTTGTGTGTGGAGAGTGCAGCACCTTGCAGTTGACATTTGCTGTGGAGTGTCATAAATCACAGGCATCTAATAAAATTGCCCTTTTGGGATGCTGCTGTGGCTGGCAAAAGCCCCCTTACTGATGCTGAATTACCAGTCTACTCTTCACTTCTTTTTTGTTGCCATCAGGGGACCTGAAAATATCTCCTGCAAAAATAAAGATTAGGTGCCTGCAGTTAGTCCTATTTTAGTCAGAGAGAAAGAGGATAATGAGTGTCAAGCCAGAAACTGGCTATCTTTTGTCATTTTGTAATTCATCAGACTATTTTGTTAGAACCGGATGTTAGACCAGTCTGATTATTAACTTACTACAAGTACAAATACAAATACTAGTAATAGTATCACCATTTTTAAAATTTATTTGTTTACCTCTCCTCAGTTAAAATCACATCATGCTCTTGGGCTGGTAGTTATGCTGTTTTCAAATTTTGATTTACAGTAATATTGAACAGTAACATTGAATGGTGGATGTAAACTGTACATTGTATAATTCAACAAACTTAGACGTTGTAGTTCTAGAATCTGTGCCCAGCCATACAGGTGTGCATGATTTGTCTATCTGTATCAATCTGTCTGTGCCCAGCCATGCAGGTGTGCCTGATTTGTCTATCTGTATCAATCTATCAATATAAAGAATTATGCATTTTACTTTTTAGCTTTAGCCTTGCCCTTGATATAACCCTGTGTGGTTGACTGGGCTCAAAGCACCAACTAGCCACCTAACCTTTTAGCTGCAGCATACTTTGCAGTGAGGAGAGCGATATATGCACAGCTCGGGAGTTGTTTGACACTGGGCATTGTAGACTCTAAAGCATAAATTATCTGTTGGATACCAGTTGCTGTCACATGAATCAGCAGAAAGTCAGCTGGAAGCCTAATCAATTCAGGCTACTGTCTCCATTTGAACAGATGTTGCCAGTCTCTTTTAATTGCCTAGTATTGATGTAGCAGTGGTTGTCTGGGGCTGAGTCCGTTTGATTCAGGCTTGGTAAACAGTAGGTTGGGTCTTATTAAATGGAGACTGGTTGACTCAGAGGTCTGTCATAAAATTGCAAATTGCTGTCCGTAGTAGAGTTTGAAACTGTTGGATTTATGTTGCTCCGATTTGCTGCATATTTCCCACCATGCAGTTAGGATACATTTGCTTGTTACTAGTGTTAAGTAAATTCATATTATATATGTGCATTTGAGTTAGAAATGTTCAGGTCATGAATTGTTGAATGTGAATATGTTGTGTAGGTTTGCACCCTGAAAGCTTGAGTAATATTTGGACTGCTTGATGCCTTTCTGTCCTTTGCATCCAATGCTAACAATCATTGTGGCTGTTCAATGATTCCAAGATGATATTGGAAAGCTGCTCCCAAGTTATATTACTATTTTAGTATTTATTAAAAGGCTGCTCCCAGGGCAGTGTTCAAATGTTGTTCCCAGATGGTGATAAAAAGCTGCTCTAATGCTGGAAGGCTCTTCTCGGATGTTACTAGAAAGCTGTTCCTTGTTGATACTAAAAGGCTGTTCCCAGATGACATTAGAAGGCTGTGCCCATATATTTGAAAGCTGTTCACAGATCATGTTAAGAGACTGTCCTTGGATGATGCTAGAGGCAGAAAAAAAATGATGTTACAAAATACAAGGCTATATGACATTAGAAGGCTGTGCCCATATATTTGAAGGCTGTTCCCAGATCATGTTACTGTCCCTGGATGATGCTAGAGGCAGAAAAAAAATGATGTTACAAAATACAAGGCTATATGAAGGCTGTGCCCATATATATATTTGAAAGCTGTTCACAGATCATGTTAAGAGACTGTTCTTGGATGATGCTAGAGGCAGAAAAAATAATGTTACAAGGCTATTCCCAGAGGGTACAAGAAGGCTGTTCCTGGATGATGTTTAAGGCTGTTAACAGATGATGCTAGAAGGAATCTGTTCCTGGATATTAGAACTAGACCTGTAGAAAGCTGTTCCCAGATGATACTATTACTAATGGTTGTTACCACTACAGATGATTGCAAGGCCAGTGCTACTGGTGCCAGATGATATTTACGAGACTATTCCTGAATGATACCGGAAAACTGTTATTAGATGTTTCATTTACAAGGAGGCGGTTTACTGGATCAATGATAAGAGGCTGTTCGATCTAAAAACACACTATACACATGTACACACACACACACACACACACACACACACACACACACACACACACACACACACACACTATTTCAAATAAATGATATTAGAATATATTATTGCCATGATAAATGAAGGCAGTCACAGGCAACAATAGTATACCTTTCTTGACACTGGTCTTTGATCATACGAACTTCTCATCTTGTTCAGCTTCCCAGTGACCCACTTTCTCTGCCACATATGTGTGCAGGTGTCCTTGTGTAACACTTGCCATTAATCAGCGCCCAGACAACTTACAAGACTTAGGGTACTATGTTGAGTTGACATTAATCAGCGCCCAGACAGCTTACAAGACTTAGGGTACTATGTTGAGATGACATTAATCAGCGCCCAGACAACTTACAAGACGGAGGGTACTATGTTGAGATGCACATCCTGTGTATTTATAATCAAGTGTCTGTTGACTGTTGTCAAATAGTGCAGGTTGAACCTGCTTTGTAAATTTATTGTAATGGGCCCCTATTCTGTGCTCAGAACTGTTTGAGAAAGGAAACGAGGTAGGTCTCACATGACATCACCTTCTACAGAGAGGAGGGCTGTTGTTTAACCTGATGGGCTTCACAGGGTTCCCTGAAGTCTGTGCGGACTTGATAATTAAAGTCAGCAGTGTGCAATTTATCTTCAGGAGCCTGGCCTTGACTCAGAATTATTCAGGTCTGTTCTCCCCCCCCCCCCCCCCCCACCTTGTTTGTGTCCTTTGACTCCTTTTATGCTTTGTTGGTCAAAGTCTTGTAAGGTGAACCAGCCATGCCACACCTACCTCATTACTGAATAAGATGCCTCAACACACATCAGAGGCTGCAAGCAGATAGGTTTGAAGCACACACACTTAATGACCTACCCGCTCACCTGACTTTAACTCAATTACTGTCTTGCAGTGGTAGTTTTGCTGTCAGCTGATCCGTGTTTTCCCCACATAAAGGTCTGCCGGTAGAGGTGGTGCACACTGTAGTGATCATGATCATGTCAGGAACTGTAGAAGCATAAACAGTTTAAAGTTCACTGTGTATGCTCTGCCCTACTCATGCACACATTCCACGCATTCACATACGCATGTACGCACAACAATGCATGTAGCGCACATGCACACAACACACACACACACACACACACACACACACACACACACACACACACACACACACACACACACAACCACAACAGTTTTGGGATTTTAATGTCTGGTCAACCACGCTGGGTCACCCTGGGATGAACAAAGAAAAACACAATCCTACCTTACTAAAATGCATATCAACATTTTTCTTGGAGAAGGAGTTTATCTGGGTTTGGATCACGTGATTTTGTCTGGGCCCAGTTGGTTTATGGTTTATGGCAGAATGACGTATTGTTAATAAACAGCTGATGTATTGTTAGATGTTAATGACAGACTTTTTGTTGCGGATGAAAGCACATGGACTAGCAGCTGTTGCACTTGTCCCCTTAAGGTTTGACATGGGTGTGCAGCTGTAGGTGGAATAAACAGGTGAATGAGTGAGAATTTATTCATAGCATGTAAAAAATGGCACACAGATAAAGTAGAAATATACCATTGTGATGCAATGGAAGGGGGATGCTGGCAATCTTTGAATCATGTTGGTTGGGAGTAACCCCTTGAAGTGGTATATTTAGAAAATGTCAACAAAGCTGTTGAGGTGTTACAAGTATCATGTCTTGTTGTTACAGGTGCCCCTGTAACACTGCACATGTACTTTGCATTGTGTAAAGAAGGCTGTTGGGATGTCACAAACTCATTATGGGTGCACCCCTGTAGCACTATGTGTACTTTACAATGTGTGAAAAAGCCAATGGAATGTCACAAACTCATATGTTTTAGGCCAATGCCCCTTGTAACATTGTACTTCACATAATATGTCAAGGAAGCTGTTACTGTTAAAGTCATAAATTTGTATCTTGTTAGTGAGTGCCGCCTGTGACACCATAGTTCACATTGTGTAAAGAAAGCTATTGGGACATCACAAGCTTGTATCATGTTGTTAGTGTAAGTGAGTGCACCTTATTGTGTCAAGAAAGCCGTTGGGATGTCACAGATTTGTATCATGTTGCTAGTGAATGATACCCAACTCTGTAGTTTACATTGTGTGAAAATAGCTGGTGGGATGTCACCAGTGGACATCATGTTGTTACAGAGTGCTTACCCTGCATAGCACTAACAGTATATTTCCTTTCGTGTAAAGAGAACTGGTGAAGAGTCCCTATCTTAGATCATGATACATACACATATTTTGGGGTGGGGATGGAGGAAGGGGGAAGGAAGTGGGGTTTGAGGTTCACCTGTTCAGAGAAAAACTGCATTGTCTGCCCAGACAGACTCCACTGAACTGAGGATCCAAAGGAACAAGTCTGCAATGCGCCCTTCAGGGCAGTTGCATTTCCCCAGAGTTGTTAAGGTGTTTGCACATGG